>UCOM01001675.1:0-36879 GCA_900474385.1 Ormyrus pomaceus
CTCTGTATCGTTCCAATTTTAGTATATGTACTGCCGAAGCAAGTACGACAGGTAGAGCTCCCGACGCTCCTTATATATCAACCGCCAAGCGATTCGGTCACTTGCGAGAGTCGAAAAATGCGAATTTTCGGGCGTCCACCTGGCGGTGAACGTCGAAACTAAAGGAGACAGGAGCCGCGCGAAAATTTAAAATGCTCTTTGAGAATAAAATGAATTATTATTTGATGAGTGTGTAAAATACGTTAAAATATTGAAAATTTTTGTAAAATTAATAAAAAATGAGGTAATATAAATAAATTTATAACATTTTTCAATATGAGAAATCATAAATATTTTAACTTTTATTTCATAAACGTAAATAAAAATTTTGAAGCAAAGTAAATAATTTGTATTTTATTTTATCCGCATTATTTTTTATTTTTAATTTATTATTCATTATTTATTTATTATAATTTATTTTAAAACATCCGTCTTAAAAAAGTTAACAGACGTCATTTTTACCGTATCTTTCCCTCCAATAAAATAAACAAGAGCCAAGCTAAAACTTAATAATTTTTTCCGCGTACAACCGTAGAAAAACCGAGCACCAGGAGCCTTTGATCGCAAAACTGTTAACCCGCTCGCTCTCTCGGCAATTTAAAATTTTAAACAAAAACAAGCTTTTGCATTCTTTAAACATTCTCGCGCGGCGCGACTCTATATACGCCTGGAGGCAAGGTAAAGCGTTACGAAAGGCAAAAGAGAACAACTCACATCGCTGATGTCGCCAACGTCGAGATTTTTTGTATCCGAGCCGGTGCCGTTGGCGTCGGGCGGCGGCCCGGAACTTGCGGGGGTCCACGGTGAGGAAATGGTGTCGGCTGCAGCCACCGCACTGCCTGTAACATAGGAGAAAAAAAAGACATCTTTAGTATAACTAGTTTATCGGCTTTAGATTTTGATGGATATGGGGAAAAATGTGGGGCTATGACATGTACAAGATATTGAAAATTGTGCGAAAAGTTGGGAAATATTGAGAATTCAATTTAAAGTTCATTTACATATTTCAGCTTTGCTGTCTTATTTAATTTTTTTAATATAACTGTATATTTTTTTTATGTTTTGAAAAAACCTGTTGTAAAGCTGAGGAAATATTCTGCTCAGTTCTACTATCCATTGGTATACAAACAACTTTGAAATTTTGAAATTTCTGAAATTCAGAGATTTCATTCCGGCCAGATAATACACCAAGTGTATAAGTAAATCTTTTAACCCATTAGTAATTAATTCACTTCAATCCATACTGCCCGACATTCCCCAACGGTCAGTATTACATTGAAATTTTGCGAATGGCAAGAGAACGCGTTCGCATTTAAAAGCGCTCCCAACAAGTTCCTCCGTCCCAATAAGCCAAAACGACGCGATTCCCGAACAACCTACCGAACAGAAAGTACATAATTCAGCGGCCCATAAAAGCAAAGCTCCGAGCGATGCAGTAGGCCAAGAGAGCCCCGCCGCCGTGTTCCCTCGAAAAATTCCAGCAGCAGCAGCGGCAGCAGCAGCAACGGCAAGACACACGCACGTGCGAGCTTTGCGAGTAAACTGCCGGCAGCGGCGGCGGTGGCGCACGGCCCCCTTTAGCCGAGTTTATCTCTCGCTCGCTCTCTCTCTCTCTCGGGGCGCGCAACCCCGAGAGAGATACGGATAGAGAGAGTAAGGTAGGTCGTGAAATTTCCTGGAATCCTAAGACTTCCGGAGGATTGCCGACGCAGGCACGCCAGCCTGTGGAAGTCGCGGAACGCGCGCGAGCAACCTACCCCCTCTCCCCCCCGGGGCAGGGGGTGGATGCCGAGAGGAAGAGAGAGAGAGGGCTCCGATGCGCGCGAGCCAGTCACGATCGCGCCCCCCGCGACTACGACGACGACGACGACGACGACGTCATTTTCGCGGAGACGGGGGCTCCTCGCCTCCCGGCTGCAGTGCGGCCGCGTGCTTTTTCAAAGGCTAACGGGATATTAACGCCGGCTGAGGAGGGGAGCCCCCTCCCGCTTCGAGCCGAAACTTGTTGAGCGCGGAATTCGCGGCAGGTTTCCGCGCGCCGAATTCTTTTTTGATGTCTTGCTCCTCCGCGCGCGGAGCGCCTCGATGAGCGCCGAGCATTCTCGATGGGAAAAGCGCGTTTGGATTTCGCTTTTCACTTTCGGATGCCTCCGCGTTTTGGAGAAGGAGACGAAGCGGTTTTGCGTCGAAAAGGAGGACGAGCGTCGGTGCGCGAAATAGTTTCTTCCGTTTAGTTTTTCTACGGATGCATCTGCGGAGTGAAACATTTGACGTTGAGAAAAATTTGTTATTAAATGGTAAAACTTAGATATTTCGTAAGAGCTACGTATGTTTTTCCAAGCGTAAACAATTGTAAATATATTTTTAGATATACCTCTCACATTGTTTGGCAATCCTTGCAAAACGTACTTATTGACGTCATCGAAGTAAATACCCTGGAGCCTCTTACAAATGCAAATAATTGCCCGTCTCTTCGTTAGAAACCGTTCGTCTTCAAAAATGCCCCGTTTCCCAATTGATACTCGTCAATACGTTATTCCCCCGAACAATAAAACAAAGCCGATAAACCCGATTAATATCGCCCCGCGGAACGACACAATAAACAGCCTCTCCTCTCCCCCAGGCGAGAGCACCTTAGCCGACAATCCGAGTCAATCATCCGCAGGCGCGCAGGTCAGGAAACAATCAGCAGCCTCCTCTCTCTCTCTCTCTCTCTCTCTCACCCTCCGCTGCAGCGTTGCGCAACAAGTGTCCCCTTCGCTCGCGTGATAGCGCGTATCAGAGCCTCGGAGGGGCTTCGTGGGCGGTGGCTCCGCCCCCGGAGTCCCGGGGGTGGAGTGTGCGCCTCCCCCCGCCCCACCAGCGACGACTCCTGCTACCCTGTTACGCATACCTGCGCGCGCGCTGCGCCGCACGCACACACGCCGCGCCGGGATTTTCACCTTGCCTGTCTCTGCAGCGGCAGCAGCCGAGCTTCGCATTTTTGAGGCGCGCGCAAGCGCGAATTCGAGCCGCGCGCCGCTGTTCCGTGTAACGGAATTTCTGGATCGGCGGCCGCGGATTTTTTGAGGACCGCCGCCGAGCGCCGAGCGGCAGCGGCGGGCTGTAAACGGGAATGCCGTGCTGATTGGATTTTCAGCCGCGCGCGGTAGCCGGATTTCGGGAGGAAGAGGAGCGCGAGCCGCGGGTCGCCGACGGATTATTGCGCGCGGGGTGCGGGGCATGGTTCGAGCGGGCAGTTTTGGGAAAAAGAGCCGGTGAAAGGTGGGGTACAGCAAGTTATCAACTTTTTTGTTAGCCAAGAGTTGAGGCAGAGTGAAGCCTGGATTCTGAAAGTATACAACGACGACCAGTTGGGCGGGCACCCAAAATCGCCTTGGGGGCCAAGGCCTTCCTTCTTTTACATACTTTGTATCAATTTATGTAGAATCATTTTTTAATACAGTCGTTATATACAACTTGTATTCA
This sequence comes from Ormyrus pomaceus, assembly GCA_900474385.1. Lineage (NCBI taxonomy): Eukaryota > Metazoa > Arthropoda > Insecta > Hymenoptera > Ormyridae > Ormyrus > Ormyrus pomaceus. The sequence goes on from UCOM01001675.1 coordinate 3,508, forward strand.
AGTTGAACAAAATTTTTTCACGTGGGGTAAATCAATTTTCAAAATAGAAAATACATTTGCGTACAAAATGATTTCTTTTTGTGAGCATGCAACTTGATTTAGAGAGGATTTTCCTTGAATCACAAAAGGAAATCCGCTAGGTTAAATATTGAGAAGAATTTTCTCTCCTGACAAGCGGATTCCTTTTGTAATAAGAGGACCGTTTTTTTGAGTGTATTATTATTTTATAGCATTTTACTATTATTTTCACTTTTGCCCAATTTTTGACCAAATGGGTGGTTTTCGATCAAATGGGTGTCGTTTTTAACAGTGTTTTTGGTAAAAAAACTAGGTCAATTTTTAAAAAATTGATCAAAAACTGACCAAATAATGGTGAAAACTTGCACTAGGGTATTAAATTATTATTAGCCTTTTTATTTTTGGCAAGGCTTGCTTTCGGAATCGGGGAATGGGAGCTCATTTAAGAACATACTTTTTCGTTGGAGAATTGACTGAATTTTGTTTCTTGATTCGGCAACGTCATCGTGCTGGGAACATTAAGTTAGACTAAATTGTGTACTGAAAAGGGCCTTAAATAATTAAAAGATTGAAATATTAATGTAAAATATTATCACCCCATTTTGTGTAATTCTGTATAATAGAAAAGAAAAATTCCAGTATGAAAATTAATATAATATCAAAATAGAATGTTTTAAAGTCAAAACATTAAAAAACTAAGATCAAATACCATCTTAAAATAAAAGAAAATGTATGCAAAAATTTTTATTCATTCAAAAATTAGACTAAAATCTTGATCCCCCAAACAAAGTTAGTATATTGTACGCCGAACCCTAAAAAAATCAAACCAAAACACTCCGATGCCTTCCACAAATCCCCGGATTCCCAAGCACACGGCACCAAATCCTCCAAAAACACCGTAAAATCGAAGAAACATAACGTTTACACCGCGACCCGCCGCAGCAATTCCCCTTCTCAAAATAAATCAGAGCCGCCTCGGCAAATCAGCGCTAACCGGCGCTCGTTAACCGCTCGCAAGACACCGCATAAATCAGCAATTTACAAGCGGCGACTAATAATTTTCGGCCCGCGGGGGGGCAAGACAATGCCGTCATTGTTGCGTCTCGCCGAGCGACGCGCGATTCCGCCTGCTCCTTATAATAACGCGGCCGCGATGTGAAAAGCGATGTCGCGCGCCTCGCTCGCGGAGATTTTCGCGCGCGCCCGAGTTGCACGGTTACATCGGCCTTTGGGAAAACGACCTGCTTTTTTTTCTCTCTCTCTTTTTTTTCGCGGCGTAGCTCTCGGCGCGCATTGAGATAAGAGTGCAGATTGGGAAAGGCGCCGCGCGGAGGAAAAAATACGAGCGGGAGTAATTAGAGGTTTTACGGCGTCTTCGGGAGCTTCGTTGATTTAGCGGCAGGCGTTTCTTCGGATCAAACGCGCTCTTTTTTTATGAGCGACGTAATTGCCTGGGTATAAGGTATTTGTTGTTTTAGAGGAGGTTGCAGGTTTGGGAGTAATTTGGAGAAAATCTGGCCCGCTTGAATTCGGAAGGCGTAATTTACGGAACGTTGCGTGATAATCGTCGCGTGTTCGATCGTGTTGATTTTGGAAGAAAGATCGACAGCTCTGCCATTCAAATTATACAGCTGTTTTTAAATTTTAGAAAATAAGATCATCTTTTGCTCATTGAGGATTCAGTTTTTTGTCAAATATGATGATCTTTCTTGATCCATTTAGAAAGTAGATCTCTCTTCTCGATCCGCTCGAAATTATTACGCGAAACCTCTTTTTTCTCAGCACAAAAATCAATTTCGAGAACTTTGGAAGAGCATTATTATTACATAAGTCCACATTATTTACGTAAGGCGAAAAAGTAAAAAATTCAAAGGCCCATCGAAGCAAACGTCAGGAAGCTATTAATATACGCTTCTAAACTAAATTTAATTCGATATCCAATAATTACTCCTCTTGACATTTATTAAAATTATGGGAGTAAAGTGCCAATTGGAAGCCATAAATCAGTACCCTCGCACTCGCTATGCTTGATCCATTACTTTCATACATCACTGTCGAGTCTCTCAAAACGTCAGAATGCTCAGTTAACCCATTAAAATGCAAGCATCGCTAACTCGGCCCCGATGTTCTCCATTTTAAACGAGCCGCATTCAATTTCGGCCGCGACGAAGCACTTTTTTTTTTTACAAGCGAATCCTCGCGCCACCGACCGAACATCGTCCACTTGCGTCATTCGATGTATAACGCCGCGCGCGTTAACGTCCAAAAACAATCGTTCCCGCGGCCAAAAGGATCCTTAACGTCCCTCAAAAACGACTTTCTCTTTCGTCCATATCAAAAAGCATTCGGCGCAAAGTTATACCACTGCACAATTCCTCGCAGCTCCTTTCGAGCACTCGCGAAATAACGCGGCCCTCCTAAAAGCGCATCGAACGGCAGCCGTAAATCCCGCGGAAAAGCGCCCCGTATTACTCTTTGCCTTTCGTAATTACCTCGCACCGTCGCGGGAGGCCGGCCGGGGAGGGGGGGGGCGAGGCTGTACGTACACGAGGGCAATAAAAGCGCGGCGTTCTTCTCTTTCCTCCCGCGATTCCCCCGCGGCGGCCTTTATTTACGGCCGCGATCGGCGGGCATCGATAAGTAGAGCGACTCCGTGGAAAAAAATGAGAAAAAAGAAGCAGCCGAGATAGCGGCGGCTCATCTGGAGCGGCGCGGGCTTATTGTTTTGCCATCGTCCCGAGGTGGCGATGGCGAGCTTAGGCGCCTCGCTTGCCAAATCGGAGCGACGGGGGGATTTTATGTAAGATTCGATGCGCGCACCCAAGGCGAGAGCGGCAGATTATTTTATGGGATGTTGCGGAAAGAGGTGTGAGGAGAGAGAGAGAGAGAGGCTAATTTCGATGGATGAGCGGTTTATCTGCGGCGGGTTCGGGTTTCAGAAGGGGGAGGCCGTTTCGAGCTGCCTCCAGTTGTTTGTTTGGTTGATGATGGTTTTGAGGGGGTTTGAGGGGAGATTCGACGAGTTTTACGAATTTATTGCAATTGATCTCTGGTTGAATAAATGAATAATTGGCTAGAAGTATCCGATGTGAACAACTCTTTACGCCTTTTCTATGTAGTTGCTTGTTTACGTTGCGAATCCTGTCTTCTAGGCAGCAATTAACCGTTTTTATAGCAGTTTTATTTTTTAATTTGCATCAAAATTAAAATTAAAATATACTCTTTTGCAATTAACTGAAGTAAAACCTGCTAAAATGAATAAACGCAAATAAAAATAAAACTATACGAACCTCGCCTGAAAAATGATTAAATTTCATTAAAAAAAAAGCCCTCTTTCGCTCTGCTTCGAACAAAGCGCGAAACTCCGCGTTAAGCATTCGGTCCGTGACGGCAGAGATAATAAAAAGAAAAAAGCAGCCGTACTCGCGAAAAGTTCACACTCGTAAAGATTTCATCAGCTCGCATTTTGCGGTATTAAGATTTGATGCAACCTTAACTAATTAGCCGCGCGGCTTACGTCCGCCGGGGCAGTTTAGCGCTGAATTAATTGCGACTCAAGTCGGGTTCGAGCGATATGGTACTCGGAACGGATGCAAGACGCTCTCTTGTAAAGACGTTCTCCGCAATTTTATAAAGCCCCTGAAATCGACGCTCGGAATAATGAATTTTTATCGCGGGATTCTGGAGGATATAAAAGTGCGGCGGGGTAAAGTGATAACGATATTCTTTCGGCTCGCGGGGATTTGGCGCGTAATAATGTGCGGATTTAATTATTTGAGAATCCTTATTATGCAATGGTATTAATTGAATATTTTAGCTTGTTATGGAGCGCAGCGAATGATTCCAGACTGAATTTTCAATAAATAAATGGAGCTCATCGTTATTTATCTCTGTAACTCGAGAAAATTCTCTTTTTTAGTTTGAAATGGAGCTAAGTTGCACATATTTTAATCAACCCTGTCAAGCTTATATTACTTTTTATTCTTAAAGGTAGATCGTCGGCTATCATATACACGATTCATTAAAACTCCAACTCTTAAAAGATACATATTAGTAGTAAAATACAATAATATATCGAAGAAGAAGAAGATTAAGAAAGCTAACAAAAATAATCAGCCTATCCAGGACGTTTAACGAAGTATACACCTTCCTACTCACTAATCTCCGCAGCGCAACAATTATCGAGCAGCCTTACAAAATGTAACACTGCCCATTTATATTACCAATAAAATAAATGTAATTTAAATGCAAATTCAAAAGATTATCTTCTTATCTAACCCAAGCTTATCGCAAAACTCATCGCCTATACCACTCTCCCTATTAACCCGCAGTCAAAGCGTTGCCTTCACCCTGACGCAACACAACCGTAACACTTCGCGCTCCATTCTTCGGGCTCGACAAAAGCGCAACCCACCACCAGCGTCCCGACCCCCGAATCTCCGTCGAAAACTGCAGCGCACTCAGCGGCAATAATTGCGTCAGCCGATAAAAATCAGCCCCGTCACCGCGGCTGGTTGACCGAGCCGCCGCGTCGAAGACAATGGCCGCCCCGCGCCGAAAAGCGGCGGCGCTCCGTTCACCAGACAGACAGACACACCAGGAAGCGCAGATTTTCGCGCCTCGCAACATCCTTGGAACGTCAATCAGGGAGTCGGCGATGACTCCGAGCTTCTTAAGAAAGTGTTTTGTTTTTTTACCTTCTGGTACGCTCGGGGATTTGCAGTCGGCACCCTGGGAGTGCTGATTTCTGCCGATCGGAGAGGTGGAGGGGTACAAAAGCGGTTTCGAAAACTACTGGGATTGTCGGGCCGATTCTCCTTGGCTCGAGAGGGATCATTAGGCGGGTTTTTCGAGTGATTTGTTTGGCCGCTCGATTGTTTTGATGCGAGACTGCTGAGCGGATCCTTGGGATATATTTATGGGCGGCGTTGGATTGAAATTTTTTTTTGCGTAATTGAGCGATCGGAGAGACATTGGGTTTTCTCGTTTTTCGTGAAAAACTTGCGTTATTTTTACTGCTTGTTAGAATTATGTTGCATTGTAAAAAGCATTTTTTTTTAAATTACACAATTGAATCCTGGTTTCGTATCGGAAATCGTATAATAAAACGATTATCGCGTTTTAAGATAATGTTCTATTAAGCAGATTTATTATTTCGATGCATTAAACCTATTCTATCCCTCGAAAGGCATGAAATCGATTAAATATGTAAGAGAACTTGCGATCATCTTTCATGCTTCTCAGGCTGTCTCGAAACTGCTTACTCACTTCAAACTACTTTTCTGGCCTATTAATCACTTATTATACTATAGAAAATAATCTTAATTCAATTATTATAAAAAGGGCAAAAAATTGGATTACAAACATCAATTTTTATCCATTCCATTTTCAATCCAAATTCTACTCTTCGCCGGCGGAACGCTTTCAAAATATTAAAGTTTATTTCAAAACGCCGAAGGAAAGGCGAGAAATCTGTCAAATAATGCACTAACCTTCTAAAACTAATATAACCATTTCAAAACCCGATATTTCACACCACTTTAAAACCCCAGCTAGAGCACTTACTTTTATTTACGTATCGTTCAAGCACCTAACCATCCCATAACCTTCCAATACACCGCTCCATCAGAGCCCGTCCAGCTCCCCCTCTCTCTCTCTCTCTCTCTCTCCAGCATCGCCGCGAATCTCGAATCCTCACCTCGTAACCCCGTCCGAAAGAAGCTTCTCCCGGCAGCTCGGAATCCTCGATTTCCCCATCGAAGCGGCCGCCTCTCGTATATATCGGCACAATAAACTCGCACTTTTCCTCTCTCGTAGAGGGGCTCGACGGCAGTAAAAATCGACCGCTGCGTGGCTAATTATCCGCGCTCGGCCGTATTTTACAGTATGCGGGTTATATAACTTCACGGGACGCCTTGCAAAACGAGCCCGGTAGCGGCTATGCGGTTTCGGCGCGCGAGCTTTACGAGCTTTGGGCGCGCGCGCGTTCATTGATCATATTCAGGTGGCCTCGAGAGTTGCGACATCGCGATTCGCTGCAGCTGACGGGGGATACGACGCTAGGATAGCCGGGCAGGTGCGGAGAGTGATTTAGAGAGGAGGATTTCGAGGCGGGTGCGAATTGCTCGGGATTCGGATTACTTGGTTGAAAGGGAAGGTTCGAGGAGGATTGCTGGTGATGTTTTTTCGGCGATTTTTGGGTTTATTTAGCGGCACTCTTTGTGAATGAGAGTTGTTAGTCTGAGTTGTTGCTGAGATATTGCAATGCTTCTTAGTGTTTGAGAAAATCATTAGGTGGAAATTGAATTTCAAACGAATTGTATTAGTCGATTTCGATATTTCAATATTAGATATTTCAATAAGCTGCAAACTTGCAAAATGTAACGTCCCCAGGTCTTATCGAGATCATTTAGAAGCTTCACCTGATTGCATTTATTTTCAAATTCAAGGATAAGAATATAAAACTCCTACAGTATTTCACAGATCCAAAACTTGACAGACCCCATCGTGTTCCACTGTTGATTTTACCGTGCTTTTGTCTTAGTCAATTTAAATGAAAGGGCAAAAATCAGGCCAAAATTTTTAAAAACAAAATATAAAACAATCTTAATAATGTCACCTAACTGCACTACTACATATATTTCCTCCAAATAAGCGTCACAAAGAAATTTTTTAAAATACACCCAACGAAAGAAAATACCCCGAATACCCAACGAAAATTAGCAATCCAAATCGAAGCTCAACCCGAAGCCCTCAACCACTCTTCCCCTCGAAAAACAGGTCGACGAAAGAGGAACGTTCCGTCGGCCCGTCTCCCGTCTCGATCGCGGGCATTCCCGGCATTCCTGCATTGCTCTCTCTATCTCTCTCTCTCTCTCTCTCTCTCTCTCTTTCTCGAGCGCACAGGTGGACGCGGATCAGCTGACTGGCGGCGCGCCGCGCGAAAGCACGGTAATAACGCGCGAGGCAGCCGATCGAACGGTGACATCACCGGTTTTAAGTGGCGACTGCAGGCCGGTTTAGAATTACTAATTCCACGAGGAGCGAGGAAGGATGATTTGTGGGGTAAACTGCGGGCTAAGCAGCCGTGATTTACGGGGAAATTGCCGAGGAGGATCTCGGAGTGTTTGGGTTGACGTGTCTTTTTTTTTATTAATGGTAATTCGCGAGTAAAACGTTTGTTGTATCTGGCGGGGAAAATATGTTATCTGCGCTGAGAAAAAAAAACGAGGGAAAAATTGCTATTTTCTGTGGTGACCGAAAGACAGACTCAAATTATGCCTAATTTTACAATAATAATAGAAAAAATTACTATTTATCATAGTACTATTCAAAATATTAATTTTTTCTATTATTGTAAAATTTGGCATAATTTGAGTCTGTCCCTCAGTTACCACAAAAAATAGTAATTTTTCCCTCGTTTTTTTTCTCAGCCTGTGATTCCGATTAAGCGACTTTTATCTGTTAAATACTTCGATTGAGATTATCAAGAAAAGCGGCGCAATAATTTTCCCGATTTTAATATACAAATCAAATATCCGATTGCACAATAACCGCATCCCATTGACCCCAAACGCCCACCCAATCAATCCCAACCCGATATCCCCCCGAAAACGAAAAAAAAAAAAAGTTCCCCAGCCTCCCTTTATACTCGCTCCTATCAGTCATCAAAACACGACATCCTCCCGCGCCGACAAATGGCTGCGGCTGCCGGCTTGCGCAAAAACAGCCGCGGCGGCGGCGGCCCCCGTCTCTCTCTCTCTCTCTCGTTTTTAAACTGTGAGAGAGGAGGAGTAATTCTCGCAAAAGATCATGCGAACTATTTTCGTCCGCGGTCTCACACGAGGAGGCGCGATTGTTAAGGTCGAGCGGCCGTCTGTGCCAAGCGGCTATGGAATTGCGGAACAGCCCACCGACGTATATACACCGCCGACTCCTCCGTATTATATCCTTTGCCGGCTTTAATAAACGCCTGTATGCTCCTCCGGGCCTTTATGAATGGAAAAATCTACGCGCGCGTTTTTCTTTCAATGGAAAATTGAATTTTCGTATCGGCTCTCGGCGGGAGGAGGGGACGACGGCTTTTGTAAACGGACTTCGGGGAAGAATTACGCGGACTCGTCGATGATTAAGAAAGACGGCTTGCTTCGGCGAGTCGAGGAGAGTGCAAAAATTTGCTGCTTTAGCTTCGTGTTAAATCTTAGTACAGTAATATAAGATGGTGGCGCAAAAGGAACTTTTAACAAACTTCCTAGTACGGAATTTCTTTATTAAAGAAAATAATTCGCCGAGTACCAATAAGGATGCCTTTTTTAATAACTGATTTTTTTTTTAATTTTTCCTATATCATTAGAGAACCTTTTTTTTTTTAAAGAAGCCCCGTCAAAATATCAAAGTGACTTATGCTTTTAGCAGATTTAGAAAGACTCGATAATCCACATAATTACCCGAATTTCTCGCAATTATAGATTAAATGCGAAATTGATTAACAGATTTATTAAAATAGATTACAAACCCACCTTCTCACAATCAAGCCCAATCAACCTATCGGCGAAAATTCCTCCTCTCCCCGTTTATATATCCCCAATAAATCTCCCCGATTTTTCGAGCAGAACTTATTAACGCAACCCGCGCCCGCCTAATATCCATTACGGAGACGAGCCTCGTCAAAACTCGTCGGCGGAGATATTCCCATGGAACGTCAGCTCGCCTCTTTCGTCGATCGATCGTCCTCCGCCTAATCTGAAAACCGACACGCATCAATAACGGTCCTCGTTACGTACCCTCCCTTCCCTCCTCTTGTCGAAATAGACGATCCTCGGCGCTAATACGAGTCGGTGCGCGATTTGCGCGGGGGCCGATTGCGCAAGTGGCGGAGAGTGACCCGCGAGAGTTTATATAGTTGCGCGCATCTTCGCGAGAGGCTAATTGAGGGGGGGCCCCCCGCTGAATTACTGTACGAGTTTTTATGCCCGGTTTTACGGACTTTTTCTGAGAGCGAGCGAGCGCTTCGTTTCTTTTTTTTTTTTCCTGGCCGCGGAGTCGTTTCTTTTTAGTGGGTAATGACTGCGAGAGCGATTGAAAAGCTTTGCCGAGGGTAATGAGCTCGCGGTTCTTTGATGGTTTTTATAACGTCGAGGAGGGAAGAGGAGTTCGTTATGCGGCAAAAGTGTTGATAATGGCGTTTTTATTTATTTTTTTTGTTTTTGAGACGCGTAAAATTGATTTGATATACTTTTTAACGGCTCGACGACGCGACCCTGAATTTTATACTTTGTTTAGAATTTTACTACTAAACAAGCGATTCGCTAAGTAATTTCTCATTAAACCGATTATCCCATTATACCCTTAAAGAGGTCAATGTTTCCGTTTTATTATCAATTTCGACACGTCCTTTAACACGACCGATATTTATACCAAAAAAAAAAAAAAACGTTTCACTCAATCCACAGCTGCAACGCCGTTAAACTGCGTTTCCTCTCCCCGACTGACGAAAACTCGAATCGCGCAAACGACGCGTTCCCTCTGCTCCGAACCGCTCCGATCTTCCCTCCCTCCTTCCGAACGGCTGAAATGCCCTCCGAGCAGCGCACCTTCCGAGCGAGGAGGAGGGGTAGGGGGGCAGGCTGCAGTTGCGGCACGCTTTTGATATCGTTTTTAATTGCATTATGCGTGTGTGCGCGTCTCCGTTGCGCAACGGCGTCGCGAGCGGCGCGGCAACCTCCTTTCCACGCGCGCCGGCGCGCTTTTTCAAAATATTTCGAGCGCCAGGCGATCCGCCACGGGCGCGGAAAAGCGATAGAATTAGCTGCTGCGGCAGGGGACTCTTGCGCGGAGAGAGGGCTTTTTGCGTCGAGGAGGCGGTGGGAGAGGATTTTTCCTTCGAGTTTTTTCTTCGCCATTTTTCCGAAGAAAATCTTATGTAGGCAAATGTGCAAGTGAATTGCGCACAATGACATATTAGTCGAATACCAATTGATACGTACGAATCGAAACTTTGACTGCATATCGAATTGGTGAAAGAAAAAGTGACTGCTGGTGCAGACGACGGCTGCGATGGTACAATTTTAACGCACCTAAACAATGTCTGAGCGAACTCGGCATGCATCTACTTATAATACGCACCCATAACCCATCTTAAAGACACTGACCGCATTTTTCAGCAGCCTCCAATGGCTCTTAGGCTCCTGTCGTTTGCATTAAATTCAACTTCAATGAGTCAACTTAATCGTCGCGATGGAGCTTTAAAAATTAATGCAGAGGCACAATTTGAATATGTAGGTATGGATGAAAATTTCTCTTAGGAACGAACCACGTTTAAAAAGAAAATCTGATAAAATCTTATAGTATCTGATGGATTCCGCTGCAAAATCCTGTAAAATATACACTTTTCTCGTGAAAATATCGCATACAATATTCTGTGAAATCTTAATCATTCTGGTGCAAATATAACGTATATTAAATCGAGTTCTATGAGATTCTTTTCAACAGGGAAGTATTTTGCATTTTGTAATTAGATTATCCCAGCTGCTGTATTAGAGCTCAGCGCTACTAAAGCCGCTGCATCGCAGCAGTTCTAATAAATCGTAACGTGCAACTAAAACTTTGAAGCACACAATCAATATACCAACAACCAAACTAAATACTCGCAACTAAATATTCGTAATACCCAGAATCGCAATTAAACAAAGTCCGTCTTTTCGTACATCATCAGACCTCCGCACCTCCGTTTCATAACGAACCTCGTTAAACTATCGGCAAAGTTGCGTCCGCGCGCCGCGCGCGGCGTTGCGAAACATGAGATTCACACGCGCAATTAGCCGCGACATATCCCCTGAATATTAAAGGCCTAAGTAAGCGCAAACATTTTAATCGCTCGGCGCAATTAGACCGCGGCGCGAGGAGAGCTTCTTCTTCTTCGCTCTCGGGACACAAAACGCTCTCGCTCTCTGGCGCAAGTCGAAAATCCGCGCGCTCGTATAACCCCCGGCGGAGACTTTAACGAGCGGTAAAAAAAAGGAGTAACGAACTTAACTCGCGAGTTATTAGACACCGAGGAGGACGAGAGGGGCTCCCTCGGCAGAGAGCTTTTTCGGGTCGCGGCCTTCGACGGGACGATACTCTATTAGCCGGGTTTTATTGCGTTAATTGCGAATAATCGACCGGCCGTTTCGCGCGGAATTCGTAAGCCGAGTTGCGAGAATCGCGACGCTCGGCCGGAGGAGCTTCTCGGGGAGGTTTTAACGAGTTGATTATTTCGGTTAATTTCGCGGACGGTGCAATGCTTTTAGAGAAACGATTAGAGCGAATTCGTTGGTTTTCCTCGGTTTATGAAGCAGGTAATGGCTTTTTAGAGTGAAACTGTAAAGCTAAGCGATTAGTTAGAATAAACTCTTGTATAAAAAATTTAAAGAGTTGAAAGTAAATCATTTGTATATTAATTTTCGGTGCGACGACGACTCGGCTAAAAATGGGATTTTTCTCAAAAGCCAACTCTAAACTCAGCGGCAAAGCCCACGTACCTCCTCCGCATTCCACCGCGACACCCAGCCCACATCGTCCCCGCGCACTTTTTCCCTCCCGACAATAAAGCCGTCATCATCGCGAGGCGCGCGGCAACCCCGTCCGATTTCACGGCGCCTCGGGCCTCCTCTGAGCGTATCGAACGCACACCGAAATCTCCTTCGAGTTTCCCAACGGCGCCGCCGAACAAAGAGGCCGGCAGCACAGCTCTCTCGTCCGCCTGGCGCGCGCCGACGGTGTGTGCGGGTTGCGAAAAACGAGCGGCGGCGCCGAAAAACCCTTCGATACATCGGCCGCCCGAGCGAGACGCTCTCGGGGCCCGTCCGTGTCTGTGTCTGTGTGTATGTGTCTCCGTGCATTACATCTTACGTCGCCGGGAGTAGGAGCGTCCTACGTCATGCGTTTCCTCGCGCCGCTCAGCGGCAGGAGATGCTGCGGTGAGAGGACGAGCGCGGAGCCGAGGCGGTTAGTATAAAAGTCGCCCGGACCGGCAGCCTCCTCGACAATCGCGCTTCGGCTCTCTCCGTGGGAGAGTCTCTCAGTTCGCATCCACCGCAGGACCGCAGGCTAGTTCTCGAGCGACTCGACGAGGAAGAGGAGACGGGGAGAGTTTTTCCAAGAGCCTGTGAACATGAAGCTGGTAGGACGACTCGGGGGTGGGCTTTTGTTTTGCTTGGTTGCGCGGGGGTTCGGTCGGTTGGGAATTTGTTTTTGCACGTAGCTGCTAACTGCGGAGACGGCAGGGGTGAATGGGGGAATGAATTTTGGAATGGATTTTCAAAAAATTCGTTTTTTTTTTCAATTTTTTTCTTTTTTTCTGGTATCGAATGGATTTTTTGGTCGTAAAAGAATATTTTTTTTTCGCTTTAATTAATATACTTTCGTTCAATTTTGAGTAGATTCTCTTACGAGTTTAAGTACTTTTTACATAATCCACGTAATACTAAATTAGATAATAGTCTTATTTATTATCTACTAAATTTCAACGTCTAATAAAGCTTCTAATCTTAATTGTTAATAATTTAACCTAAGAAAATGCACTTGTAGTTTATGGTTACGTGCTTATCTTAATCCTACGCAATATTCGCACATTTTACAACTGAACATTGCCGATAAACTTCACGAATCGCACGACATAAATTCCTCATTTCCACCGTAAAAATATTTCAGTTTGATTTCAGCATGAATTTTTCAAGCTTGTGTCGCAGTTTAACTCCGGGATTAAAGTGTTTCAATTTAAATTCATTGAATAACAAAGGACTCGACATATCACCCCTCTGTGCATCGTAACGCATCGTATACACCAAAGTGCTTCAAAGTGCGTTATATCTAGAGTGGCCGAGCAGTGAATCTCCTCCAATTTCGCTCGGCCAACGTGACGGATATATATTTTGGTGACTCTACGCAGTGTCCAGTGAATAATACTGTTCCGCTCCTCCGAAAGCTCCAAATCGGAACAGTAAAATCTCCCTCCTTCCCGCTTGCACGTAACGCTCGACCTCGCGATCTATAACTCGTTCCCCGCGTGCAATCGAAAATCGCGCTCTGAACCCCCCGTATACATGAGAGAGAGCTCGTGTGTTTCAGCACCTGGCAGCGCTGATGCTGCTGGCCTCGCGAGCCTGCCTGGCGGCGAGACTCGACAACACCTACCTGCCGCCCGGAAGTGCCGCCTCCGCGGGAGGCAGCGGACTCCAGGCGCCCAACAAGGGATTCGGCGGCGGCGGCGGAGGATTCGGAGGTGGTATTTTTGGGTTATTACGGGGGAGAAGTGCGGTGTTTTGGGAGAGGGCGGGGAGGGGATTCGTTGATTTCGGGTCTGGGTATGGTCGGACTTTATCTACTTGGTTTTTTTTTTTACTTGAAATATGCCGCTAAAGTGGTATAAAGATTAAATGATTAAAGTGTATGAAATTGCTCGAATATTTAAAAAGCATCTTTTTTCTATTAAAGGCAGTTAAAAACGCTTCTTTAAAAATATTTTGTACTCCTATTTTTTCGTGTCGGAAAACAATTTCACTTTATACAGACTTCACTTTTATCTAGCTGACATAATAGTCTAAATTGTGTCGAGGGACGCATAAAACATTTTTATCGCTCCGTACGTCAGAGCGTTATTTATTTCTCAGCTGAGCTAATTGAACGGGTTGAACAATTTTCTAAACTAATTTCAAAAATTCACCTTCCCCAGTAAAACTAAAGCAATATACTCTAAACAAGTTAAAGAATAAAAAATAGACAAAAAAAAAAAAAAAAAACTCCCAAAACCCCGCACCACCCCGCTTCTTAATCTCTGCTCTTACCCCCCAAACTCACCGTGATCTCTCCAGGTAATGCCGGCGGTTTCGGCGGTCGGCCAGGCGGCGGCGGCGGCGGCGGCTTCGGGGGCGGCCCAGGCGGCTTCGGCGGCAGGCCAGGAGGGGGCGGCGGTGCCGGCGGCGGCGGCTACAGCGGCGGAGGCGGCGGCGGCGGCGGCGGCTACAGCGGAGGCGGCGGAGGCGGCGGTGGCTTTGGTGGCCCTGCGGGCGGCGGACCGCAGATACCGATCGTCGCCTTCGACGCGCAGAACGACGGCGACGGCAACTACCGGTTCAACTACCAGACTGGAAACGGAATTCAGGTGCAGGAGCAGGGACAGGCGCAAGGTGAGATGATTTGGTGTTTTTTTTGGCTGGCGCTGCACGGAGAAAAATGTTTGGATAAAAATTACTGTACCTTTTAGTAATGCGGGGAGAAAATTGCATTATCCTAAAAAATTACTATATTACATATTACAATTTAATAGAACTTTATCAATTTTTACTACAATTCTATTAAATTTTAGTGTATAGTATAGTCATTTTTTTAAGATAATGCAAGTTTGTGCCCGTATTACAAAAAGGTATAGTAATTTTTATTAAAAATTTTTTCTCAGTGCAGGAATTTTATGCGGCGCTTTATTGTTTATGAAAAGAAACTATTGGCAACATTTTAAATCGTTACCCGATAAGCTTAAAAAGATAATACTTCTACAATTGCCGTGCAATTTTGTGAAATAATATTATTTAATGTCTTAATTTACATGAGACCGTACCCTAAAAGACCATATCTCATAATAAAAACAGAATAAAAACAGACGAACAGAAACGCGAAGATAAAGGAAGCATTTGCGATTGCGCAAATCATAAAAACAATTGGCGCGTTACAAAAGACATATACGAGTACCTCCGAATTGCACCCGACATCGTAACAACAGTATGCCCGATTCAATGGACTCGTCAGAAATCCGTCAGAGTCATCAATTCCACTCGGAAAGTCGGCGCGTAAAACATGATACCCCGCGAGGCGAAATCGACGTGTTCTGAAAAGCCCCGCAGACAGAGTTCCCGAAAGTTAATGAGCCACTGTATTACATTGCACTCCGCGTCTGCCTGGGAAACGAGTCGCGGCTCGGTCGCCTTTTACTACTGAATAATACATCCCAGAAGTTCACCCGACTAAACTATATCGCACTTTGGCTTGTACAGTTTTATTGTATTTTTAATTGCCGCCCGGTCGCACTGACGAACTATGTACGGCCGCGAGTCGAATCGATTTGCCAACTCCGGCTAATAACTTTATTAATTAAGCGTTTCGACGAAGGACTAAATTTAAAATACCGTTACCACCATCCCCTAAATTTTCCAAAACGAATTCTCAAAAAAAAAAAAAAAAAAAAAAAAAACGGCATCGCACCACCCCGGCTCAGCTTCCCGAAAACCCGCGTTTCCCACAGCTCTGTTTTCCCATCAGCGAATCGTCCCCGTTCTCACAATCGCCTCGCTTCTCACGTCTGTCCTTAGGAAACTCGGAGGCGGTGAGCGGCTCGTACAGCTACACGGGCCCGGACGGCCAGGTCTACAGCATCAGCTACACGGCCGACGAGACGGGCTTCCACCCGCAGGGCGCCCACATACCCACCCCGCCGCCCATCCCCCCGGAGATCCAGCGGGGCGTCGAGCTGGCCCTCGCCGCCGAGGCCAGGGGTGAGAACCAGGACGGCAGCTACAAGGGCGAGGGCGCCGGAGGCGGCGGCGGCGGCGGATTCGGCGGTGAGTATAGGGACGGAGAAAGAGAGCTGGACAGTCGCTCTAGGTGGGGAAGATTCGGATGAAGTGTGAACCGTTGCGTCACGCGACGTAATGACCGCATAGGTCATCTATACAATCCTTCCTTCCTCGTTACGCGTTGAAATGGCCAGGCTCAATCAAATTCGCCCGGAAACGATTATTCCCATATAAAACGACTTTTGAATTGTGCGCAGGTGGCGGCGGCTACCAAGGTGGAGGCGGCTATCAGAGCTCCCAAGGAGGATACAAGTACTAGAAGCGACTCGGTGAGTCACGCCGCGACTCCGCATTACCGCGATGCGAGGACTGCTAATCGCATAACCGTCTACGCTCTCCCGTCGAGCTGCCACTGAACTGCCACTGCTAATTACGAATTCTCTCTTACTGTAAATACTCAGAAACCTCCTCCCCCCCTCCAATACCTGATTTACCTACTTATAGGGCACTGATTTTTCCTCATAATAATCTAGCATTGTTACAACGAATAAACGATTCGCAATTTAAACAAAAAAAAAAGAAGAAGTTACGAGAAACTGTGCTATTTTACACGCCTTATTATTAAATAACTAAATAATTTATGTACGCACAAATGTATTTTGGTTACTGGAAAATGATGTGATAATATGTAAGTATATTTTATATACGAAATAAAGAAATACTATTTTATCAATACTTTGTCGCATTTTTTACTCGTGAATATATCCCTTTAAATAAGTGAGCTACAGACTATTTTTAACAGGTTTTTATTAAAATAAGCATCTTCTTTGTTTAATTACAGAATTAGATTAATGACAAAAGAAGTTATACAATAATAGAACGGCAATAGTTAATGGAAAGCAATTAATTGGTGATAGAGCACTGGTACAGTAAAATATTAGTGAGATTCGCTTTATACAAAAATTTTCATTGCATAAATCATATGTAAGAATTACGTATGTATTTCGATTTACAAATGTTTCAAAGAAAAATATCAGCTATATTGCACGTATTACATATTTTAAATTAATTATATACACAATTTATATAATAGCTGCTTATTTAAACTACAAATTTAAAATTGTCGTTTATAAAATAGTGACAATATACAAAAATACATAAAATTTAAAAAAGTACAAATATTATTGTTATATAAGGTATACATAATACTTCTCGTGCTCTCCTTTCGTTTACTACCATCTCTCTACACGCACTTATTCACTTACTCTATATTATAAAGCAAAAAATAAAGCAAAACAATTTGCTAAACATTGAGAGATACAAGTGCGAATATTTGAGTCAGATCTTCAGAGTTCTGATAATTGCTTATTTATTAATACGTACAATGTATTTGGATCAATTATAAATACTCACATTAATCAACAATAAATGAACTTAGAATTTTTTATTCGTAATAGAAATTAATTAATTTTTTCTCTAGATACTTTTTCTACAAATAAGTAATAAATATAAAAACAAAAAATTTATTTTTATCACTAAATCTATGGCAACTCTCTTCAACACTTATTTAATAAATGATAAAATATTTTCTGCTTTAAATACTAAGATAAAATTCGAATCGTAGTGCTCTTAGTTAAAATTATAACTAAATAGCGCACATAACATTTACGTCACTCGTACTGCACTGTTACCATTCAAATTACAAGAAAAATTAATTCAAACATTGCAGCCTTATTCGTTTTCTCGAGACTTATATTAAACTATAATTGAGATTCATCTTAAAGCACTAACAGACTTTTCTTAGCTGCCTTACGAATACTGTTAATTAAAAAGTCCTTCGCAAGTCTTGTACAGTGCATTAAGAAATAATTTTAAAGTATATCTACGGCAGTTTTTTTGTGATTAGAATTGTATTGATTAATAATTAAGATATTGGAGTATTTTTGTCAAACCTTTAAATAATTTTCAATAAGTATTTTAAATTTAATATTGAGATTGTTAGCATATTATTTATGAATTAAATGAGTATACACAGTTTTATAAAACATTGCATAAAAATATGTTTTCATTATTAAATTGATATAAAATTATTGACAAAATTAAGTTCCAATATCCGTAAAAAGGAAGTTATTAGTAAAATTCATTCAAAAATTGGATTTTGTGAAAGTTTAATCTTTATATAAATTATAATACTCTTAAAAAAGATTTTAATACTTCAAAGTATAATATTGTAAGTAAATTGTGCCTTCGCAATAATAAATAAAAAATACTGTACATTTCATCAAAAATGCAACTGAAATTCATATGAAAGAAATTAATTTTTGCTTGAATTTTACTATCTTCTCAAATTATTTCATTATAAAATTTATGTCGAGATATGTTTTTCATCGGGTGTACAATCCCACGTTAGACATGGACGTAATTCTCGAGCTCGTTGTTACTTATAATATCACACTTAAGAGAAGCCTTAGCTTTCGAGCCTTTGGTTTCTAGTAATATCGTCGTCGGATTTTTTCGTTTTGTTTTTAGATTACTTGTAGGCTTTGTGATTAGTCCGTTTGGCTGCCCTGGCAAACAATAGAAATAGCTGCTCCAAAGTAGACGACAGTACAGAGAAATCGTCGATGCAGCTATATTTATTCTTTAGTTCTGTCATGACATCATACATTCGCTTCCAAGTAGTCTCGCAAGCGGTAACATGATACATAAGGAATCCCTGAAATTAATCAAATTTTAATAATATTTATCTTTTCGTTCATTTATTTAACTATATTTTGTTTGTAAATTTGTATAGTATTTGTATTCTACTCTAATGTACTAAAATGTTTCTTACCGAATTTTCATCTACAATTTCGCAATTCAGTAATTGTTCAATATCTCTTTTAATATTTTCCACTTCACTCGGTGATTTTTCTGGATTCAACTTCATTTGAATATCGTATCCAGCACCAAATCGCTGCTTTAATTCTTGACATGGTCCAATACATACCAATTGTCCATTCACCATTATAACTAATCTATTGCAAAGAGCTTCGCATTCCTCCATACTAAATAAATAATTATTTTTATTATAAAAAAATTTTAATTCCAACATTAAAAAATTATTACTAAAAAGAAAGGTATAGGTTTTCAAAGATGCGGAAGCAATTTGTAAATTATTACCTGTGTGATGTTAATATAATAGCCTGTCCTGTAGTTTGGCAAGCTTGTATGACATTCCAAAGTGACCTTCTAGCAGCTGGATCAACACCTGTTGTTGGCTCATCAAGCAGAACCAAATTTGGACTTCCTATAAGAGCCATTGCTATATTGAGCCGTCTCTTATTACCACCACTGTACGTCCCGCTTGGTTGGGAAGCACAAATATTCAAGTCTGGAAGATTAAAGTACAATATTAAAATTTTGATTAATTTTTATTTATTTTTTTTTTTTTAGTTACTTATACTTACTTAATATATCGATCCATTTTTTCACTTCTGATTCCACTTGACATTCTGGTATTCCTCGTAAACGAGCAAACAATCTCAAGTGATCGGTAGCATTTAAACACCTTATTATAGCGTCATTTTGAGGACAATATCCCATCTGTGATAAATACTGGAAAATAAAACATTTTTTAATTCTACGATATACTTTAAGAAGAGAATATTTATTATTAAAGATTTATACTTACGTATCTTCGATGCTTATTAAAGTCTTTGCTGCCTAAGTACATGGAGCCGCTGTTGGGCACAGATTCTCCAGTCATCATTCGGAAGGTTGTACTCTTTCCGGCACCGTTTACGCCAAGTAAACCGAAGCACTCGTGCTGTTTAACGCCGAAGCTGATTTCTTCAACCGCAAGGAAATTTCCGTAACGTTTACTCAACTCGTGCACCAGGAACAAGTAATTATTGGAGGTATCGTTATTCGATAAAACATTACTTTCTTCAGTGTTAGCATTACCATTAACAACAGCCTTTGCATTCTTCACAGCCTTCTTAGCTGGTTTTTCTTTCGCTGCAAATTAAAGCGGTTTCAATATATAATTAAAAAAAATCAATACGAGTAACCATAAAGGTAGAGCTACTTACGAGTACTTCTAGCTTTTGCAATTTCAAAAGCTACAGTGTGTTTTTCTTTTTTCACTTGCTCGTCGCAAGGGTCTTCCAAGATTTCATATTTGCCATTACGCATTCTGGCAAGCATTCTTGGAATAAATTTATTTTCCAATAAACAAAGAATTCCAAAGTATAAAATAGGTGAAACGCATAAGTATATTAAACTCTCTTCCAAAGAGATATCGTCTGTGAAGTTCTTGAAATAACTCAAACTATTCTTACACTTTCCTCCAGAGCATTCAAGTCCTGCAAGAATGAAAAATATAATTAAATAAAAGAAATTAATTTATAATTGAAATTCTATTTCAAAAATTCATTTTTCTTACCACAACATACGTCTTTAGTAAGACATGCCACATCATGGAGTAAATCGGGAAGTCTTCGACATCTTGCATTTTGAGTTGCGATAGTAAAGAAAGCAACTTTACCATGGAAAAAACTTAAATATGGTATGAAAAGGAAGATTCCTTTTTGAATCGCACGAAGTACTTTGATACTGTTTAAGTGGCTCAAGGTTATTGCTATTACATGCATTATGAGTTCCAATGAAACTAAAAAGTTTTAATTAATTAAACTTTATAACATAAATGATGTAGAATAATTCTTACCATTTATAATTATTTTTATAAACTTACCAAGGCCGAAAGGTAAAAGACTTAGTAGAGTAATAACAGTACTAATTGATTTTTTTAGAAAACTAAATATGTAAATCAATGGTAAAGCATTAATAGCAAACAAAAATAACAGCAGTAACGTAATTCCTAAAATTAAAAAAAAAAAAAAATTATTGTAAATAAATTGATATTTTTCCTTTAACGAAAGTAACTAAGCTTTAGAACTCACCAATTTCCGTATCCTCATACATTCTCAGGTCTATTGCAGTATCCATACAAACAAAACCGATAACAATGCAGAATATCGCTATCATGAAGACAAGAAAATCTAGTGCGAACATGGTGCCCCAATATGTGAAGCAAGATATTCCGGTCATGCGCTGCAATTGCTTAACATTGGATAATGATTCTCGAAGAGGGTGGATAACAAAAAGGGCGATCGCAGGGAAGAAGAAGAAGACGAAGAGAAGCACAGTTGCATAAGCATCAACATTCTCGTCTGGTATGTAAGTCGCTTGGAGCGAATGAGGAAGCTGATGACCGGATATACTAATCGAATGATCGTCCCCGGCTACGTTTTTCAATATTGCGTTTGATAGGAGATTTAGAGATATTGGGATACTAAACATAGCATGACCCGAATAGAAAGCGTTTGCCAATGTATCATTTCCTGTGCTATTGAATTCTGCGGCAGCAATCAAATTATTCCGGTATATTGCTATATTGTTTCGAGCTAAATTTAACATAGCTGAAAAAAAATAAAAATATTTTTTATGATTTTATAGAAAATATTATTTATTTAATTGATGAGTTGATAAACGAAATAAAACTTACCTTCGGTAAGACTAGTGGAACCTGGAACTTCTTTTGATCTGGCATCATCATATTGCTCTGTGGAGAATTTATACTTTTGCCCAAGTACCTTATTATCGTCGCTACGATAATAAGTTAAAGGTTCATTATACATATCCAATTTCATTGGTATCAAATGAGTAGTATCTGAAGACATATTATAATCCATTGTCATGAACATAATGCATATAATTGGTAGTAAAATCTAAAATAATAAAGAATATTTTTAATTTTAAAAAAAGGATTAAAAAACATAGTTTAAGTTTAATTTTTATTTACTTACAATAAGACTGATTGTTAAAACGTTCTTTCTAAAGTATGTGACTTTCTTTTTAAGCAAGGCTGTTACAGATTGCATAAAAAGAGCTTGACCCTTCAGTTTTAAAGTAGAATTTAGGAAGGGTTGACAAGAATCTGTTACATCTTCGTTTTCTTTCGTTACCCTAAAATAGCAAAGAAATTATTGCAAATTTAATACTTATTTGTTACTTTGAGCAGTTTTAATAGCATTTATGTTTGTAGTAAGCTGTTAATGTATATTAAATTTTTTGAGTAGTTTTCTAGTTTAGTTGAAATACTTTGTACCAACGTGCTATAGCAATGATTGCGCACAAAAATGAAACAATTTGAATGAAACGATTATTAGTAACGAAAAAATCCTATACCAAGAAGATAAAAATAAAGGTATTATTAAGTTTCAACAAATTAGTGATAATATGGTACGTGTTCAATTCTAAAAGCTGATTTAAGCCATACGAAGCTTTGAAAATAAAATAAAAAAAACCCTCTTTTATCGAGTACCTACAGCTCACTTTTTGAAGAAGTTTTAGTAAATGGTTGAACGTACTTAAGAAATACTTGTTCCAGAGTTATCAAAGAAACGCTTATTCCGGTAACTCCAAGTTCTTTCTTCTTCAATTCCATTTTATCTAAATAATCTGGTAAGTCATGAGAATATGGAATACTTAATACAATTTTTCCACCATCAATATTTAGAATTTGTCCTCTTGAATCCAGTTCTTGACAAACTTTTTGCGGATCACACCATGACTCAGTCGACAAAGTTACTTCTATATTTCCTTGTCCAAGTAATTTCTTTAAAAACATGGAAGTTCCATAACTCCTTAATTGGCCCATATGCACAATAGCAATTCTATCTCCCAAAATATCCGCTTCTTCCATATCATGTGTACTTATTAAAATAGTCTTTTGACCTCTCATTTTCTATAAAACAAAATAACAAGTAGATATTAGTCTGCCTAGTTTTTAATCTTCATACTAATTTCAAAAAAGATGAATCAGAACTTACCAATATTATATCCCAAGTATCGCGTCTACTTTCTGGATCCATTCCAGATGTTGGTTCATCCAAAATTAATGTCTAAAATTTTCAAAATATTTATTTATTTTATCTCAAAACAATTTTTTTAAGAAAAATAATTTATCAAATCTTACACTTGAATCGCCAATGACTGCCATTCCAAGGCATACTCGTCTTTTTTGCCCTCCAGACAATTGATTAGGCATTGCATTTCGTTTATCAAATAGTTTGAGTTTTTGAAGTAGTGCATTGACATCTTTTTGGATAGCGGCCTTCTTCTTGTTTTTTCCTTTCAACTGCAATTTAAATTACTTATGAATATATTATTATAAAAGTATGTAAATAAATGAAATGACAATGTTTACCATGCCGAAAAACTCTATTTGCTCAGCAACTGAAAGATTCGGAAATAACATATCCTCTTGCGGGCATAAGCCCATATCATTCATTATTGCGCTTGATTCTTCGTTTACATTTTTCCCGTTTATGTATACTGACCCAGTAGTAGGACTAATCATACCTTAAAAAATGATAAAACCATTAATTAAACTGTCTTTCTTATTTAATTGTAATTTTATAATATTATTTATATTTAATGTAAGAAAATTCAAAATTTTTACCTGTTAAGATCGACATTAACGTTGTTTTTCCAGCACCATTATGTCCAAGCAATGCAGTAATTTGCCCCTTGTAAAAATCAACTGATATTCCTCTAAGAGCTTGCACTCTCTAAAATTTAAAATAATCAGAAAATTTAATAAGTGTGTATATAATGTTTTTTTTTTCCAAAATGAAGTTTAATCAATTAATATCTTACCGATTTACTAAACAAGTGGGTTTGATATTCTTTTTTCAAATTTCTTATTTGAATTCCTGGAACAAACGCATTTCTCGAAACTGTTTCAAATGGTTTTCCATCTACATCGTCGAAATCGTAATCGTCCATCTCATCATCAGAATTCACTCTATTTTTCCCTTTTCCAAACTAAATGCACATAAATTCGTCATTCGATTGTAAGAGCATTAAATCAATATAATAAGTAAAAAAGTTTATTACCTTCAAAAAATATAATGGATGTTTTTTAACGCCATATTTTCCTGGCCGCACAGCATAAACATAAATGGTCATAAAGAAGTGAAAAACTGTTCCAATTATGGAGAAGATCATTATCATTCCCATACTGCCAGCAGTTTTGTATACTGGATCTCCGACCGTGAACAAGTTGCTCCACTGAATTCCTTTCACTAAAAATTACGACTTCCTTATAAAGATTGCTCAAAGCCTTGTAAAATTTTTAAGTATGATCAACTTACACATGCTTTCGTATTTATTTACTTCTTGAAATGCTCGGAAAAGTAAAATGTTTGGAAAGAATATTCCTAGATATGGTACTGCTGAGTAAAAATCTCCTTTAATACTGTACTTTTGCATCATACTTGAACCACCATAAATTACCAAAATTCCAGATATCATAAATAAAGCTATAACATTTTCAAATAATAAATTTCGTATACAATCGTTGTAACCAAAATATAATAAAAATTGTTTAAATATAAGTTAAAATACTGTATGCTTACATTTCGAAAAATACGCAGAAATATGCATCCCAAATGTGATCAAGTGACCAACATGAAGAATGAGCATTAGCCAGAAAATAAATCCATTCCCATAATATAAATATGGGTGAACATTTGCAGTGAATGCAAAATTAAATAATATAATTAGAGCAGATACGTAGGAGACGCTAAAAATCAATCCACTGACTAACCAGCTCAGCAAATTCAAATAAGTTGGAACACCGTTCATTGACATCAGAATCTAAAATTGAATACATAAAACATTAGAAATATTTAGTGAGAAAAATAAGTAAAACTGACACTTTTATTATACGTCAAACTGTATGTAATACAATCAGTAAATACTCTGTTAGAAAATTTAAATAGGAAACATTTCATAAACAATTTTTTAAATCAAGAAATAATTAAAGAAAAATGTTAAGATTAAGCTTAAAAACTGATATGTTTTGTCTACGTTTTTCTTAGCGATAAAATACTACAATTACAAAAAATTGTTTTGAAAATAATGACTAATAAAATCAAGCATCAATATTTTTTTATGCGCAGAGTAATTTTTTTATGCATACAAATGCCGATATAAAAGCTTACATTTATTCCGATGAATTTTTCGTCTGCCGCAAACGCCGCTTCCACGCACAGTGGAATTAAAAAGGCAATAACAGCAAAACCGCAGAATAATATTCTTGTTATCATATCGTTTTCATCTAACTTGACATGAGGTGGATAAGGCATTTGCTGTATAGAAACCTGAAACCAATTCATTATATTTTTAATTTAATTAAAAAAGCTTCTATAATTTAAAAAATTTAACATAAAATGTAACAAAATTTGTATACAATGTACATTTTTTGTTCCACTCTAATTGATATTTCATGCAAATTTCAAGATCAATTATAAGCTTATTAAATATACGAGATATTATCAATAAAAATTCAAGGTTTTGATCACACAGTTCTTTGAATGCTTAATAGCAACTTTAATATATGCTGTGTGCATTGAATTTATGATTCAGTAGTGCTCAAACAATAGATTTTCTTACATACTTTTCTAATAGTTTTTCTATTGATCAATTTAATCTATAAATACAACAGTTTTTATGATACAAACCTGTGATTTAAAAGGTGAATTTGGAGCCTTCATCTTTATAAATGCTTCATCGAGACACATTTGTAATTGTACAAAGGGAATGACATCCATAAAGGCTTCTTCCAAGGTAATCTGAGGCCCTTGATTTTCCACTTTATACAAAATATTGGGAATCATATAGGATGTACGTATTGTGTATCCTAAATGCTTAGTTGATATATTAGCATGTTTTTCATCAAAAACTACAGCTATAATATCACTACTTGGATCTTGAGTTTGGTACAAAGCATATTTTTTTAACAGTTCATCTTCTGTATTAAATCCAGTTATCTCAGCTATAATGAAAAATTGAAAATTAATAATTGGCAACTTATTCTTGCAATAAATTTTTACAGTGCAATAAATCTGTACAAAAAACTTTTCAAAACTTTTGAACAATTGCATTCTACGTAAGCCAACAGTTTGTACTCACTGTGACTAGGAAATTTCAGACAACTACGTGTCTTTTCCATCAAAGTCCTTGTAAACCTGTTTTCAGGTACAAAATATATACTTGTCATGTAATTGGCTTTAGACACTAAGTCAGCTTTGGTCTTCAACTCATAATAAGTGTTATTTTCAAATTTTTGTGGCTGTTGAGCAGAAAAATCTCTGCAAGCTTGTATCAACACAAACAACAATAGAGGTATCAAAATCTCTACAAACAATCCCATCTTCCAGTGCCTTTTCCTGACAAGAAAGTTCTTGTAGAGCAGCAGTCTGAAAATCCTTAGTTTCTCCCTCATGTTGCCTTCTTTGCACCAAGCGTATTTTGTAGGAAACACTGTTAGCAATTGATGCCCCTTTTGGTTATACCTTGCAAAAGTTGTCTAAATGCGTTGCCATTGAAACTTAAGTATACATCATTAAAACAATCAATAATGCCTTCATAGTCTCCTCCAAGTTTTAAACTTTTATGACATGAATAATCATAGGTCTTTAAGTGCAGACGAAAAAAGAACAGCCAGGTTGATCTAGACAGTGGTTCTTCTGTTTATAACATACGGCACACGACAGTGTATATTAATAATGAATCCAAGTGCATAACATACACCTCAATCAGCCATTCGGGTCTATAGCTGTCCAGCCACTGCCTCCGTAAACAGTCCCAATGCAGGTCAGAGCCCACAGAATAAAAAGAGCGCACGTGCCTTTGTACTTCCCGCCTGTCGCCTGTCTTCTTTCAAGAGGCAGCCGTCGTAAAAGCAGTGCAATCCGGCCTCGTGGCTCGGAAAACTTGGATGGATTCGACGACGACGGCGAACGAGCGACTGAGCTCAAGCCTCACTACGGAGGGTATAAACAAAACGTCGATGTGGGAACTTGGGAGCACACATCGGATGTTCAGCCGACGTCACCGGCAGCCGGCCAATCGGCGCGAGCCTTTCCCCTGTACCGTTACGGAATTTTTCCAATGACGAAAGCGCGGTGCACTTGCACGCACACAAGCTCGCGGGACAACAAGTCGCGTAGAAAACGTGCGGGTGGCGTAGACGCCTAGACGGGCCGAAAACCCTCTTGACGAGCTAGACAGCCGAGTTTATGTAAGAATGTAGGCATGCCTTTTTGAACGTCGACGGATTAATTGATCGAGCTTACTTGCTTGACGCTGGAAATTCGGCCGGCGATGAAAAATGCGGGAGAGTGGGAGCGACACGCCTAGCCGATCCTTGAATTGTCGGGTAATATGATTTAGATTCGTTTTAATTAATCGGTGTGTCTGCGTATGGCGTTGCTTTGAACGAGTACTTATGCACTTGTTTGTTTATTGCTTTTTAAAGGAACTTATCGCTTCCATTTAGAGAATCAAAGTGAATGCAATTAAAGAACGATTAGAGAATTTCAAATAAGCATTCGAAAAAATTGAATTTAAAAACTGCTTTTTTCTTTTCAATTAAAATTGTTCAAATTTTTCTATGAATTAAAAATTTTAAGTACGCTTTCAAAAATGTCTTTTTGGATTGAATAGCGAATATTAACGACGCATTTCGAAAAGCTACACGTGTGGCATTCCACGTTGCATTTTTTGAAAATGACAGCTTTCGTAATATATACTTGCAACAGTACCGATTACCTTCCTTGATGTAAAAATGCTTATATGTACGTATATTTGACGACAATTTTCATACAGGGTTCGAAAGGCTCAATTTAGAATATCGCGTGTTTCCTCCATTAATAAGTACTTAATTTCAATGGGATTCTTGAAGCAATATAATACTAATTATTTCTCAGAATAAAATGCCTCATAATTTGTCTCACAGACATTCAGAAAATTGTCTTAAGTAGCTTTTACTCACTGACAATTTGTGAATAAGTTTAAATAATACACACTCCGCCGTTATCAATTTTAATTAAAACATATATTTCAATTTTGAAAAAATTTACAAATTATAATTTGGAAAATCTTTGAATTTTATAATTTCATCTAAAAGACTTGATGGAGCTTTTATCATAGGTCAAAAATCATACAATTTCGAAAAAGAACTATGAAATCAGACACCGCATAAACATGTTTTGAGACTCGAAGAATTGATATACATTATTTTTAGAAAATGTCTTTTGCGTGCGTCAATGCACCTGGCGTAAACCATGATTATTATCGTTAAATTTTCTTTATAAACGATGTAGACTTTAAAAAAAAATTCGTATCAAATAAATTGTTCATGTCCTTTTTATTACTTTGTTGGAGTACGATTTTGAAACGGAGCTTAGCAAGAACTGTAACTGGTTTTCTAGACTTTTTTATTTGAGTTATCAGTTTGAGAAGGTTGATTTTTAAAATTTTCAAGTGTATAATTGATTTTTTCAAAAATTTTAAATGCAAATAGGACAATTCCAGTCTGCAAACAAAAAATCTCATCTTGCGAATGCAACACGGCTAAAAACAAATTAAATCGTCGGTAAATTGTTAAATCAACGTCTCGTTTTCATGAATTAAAATGGAAAATTGTCACGTAACAACATAATTTGATGTTTTTAAATTTTTTTCGCGGTTGAAACATTATTTCTACAAGCCGTTATAAGCCGCAAGTTTGCCTTTTTGAGAAGAATAAAAAAAGCTCAAAATCTCAACGTGTGCGATTTTCAAAATCAAGCATTCCATTTTTAGTTCACAACCTACTGAATTACATTTTCACAATTATTCGATCAAAAACTCAAAAGATTAAAAAAAAAAACCGTTGTGTCTACCTCGGACCATTCCGCCAATTCCTATCTCGCTCGATTACCTAACGCTACAACAAACAGGTCGAAATATAAACTAACGCAAAACTTAAATTTAACATTATGCATATAAAAATAGCCTAGTGTACTGCGGAGCGGCGACACAGAGTATGTCGAACTCGATTGCGGAATTCGCTTTAATGAGATCGAGGCCTTGTGTGCGCCCAGCCAGCCGCTCGGCCGCTCCACTGATCCGTAAACTACTCGGCGTATTCTACTAGGCGCACAGTTCGCGCCGTGTAGGTGCGCGCGCGTGTATGTATTTACACACCCAGAAAAGCGCGACTGACACTCCGCTCCTCGTGCTCCGCTTGTCTGGAAAGACACGCGCCCGTCCAGCTGGACGCATATGGGAGTGGATTTTTGAGCTGCGATGGCGACCGTCGAGGAGCTACGGAAGAGGATCGAGACCCTGGAACAGCAGCTGGAGGAGGCCAAGGCGGAGAATGCCGGCGCACCCGGCAGGCAGCGCATCCAGCAGATGTCCAGCGAAGTTGTTGACACGAACCCTTACAGGTGGCGATCCGCTCTCTCTCTCTTTTAATCGCGAGGGGAGATTTTAATTACGAAGCGTCTGCTTCGCTTTATGCGTCGAGACTTTTTGTCGATTCTCTTTTCCGTTTATGACGCTGATGTTTGTTTGCCAATATGGAAATTCACGATGGAGGTTCTTTTTTTGGGATCTGGTTTTTCGTGCTTTTCTTGCTTTTATCGGTCCTTCGTCTTCTATTGGTTTTCTATTTAAGTAACAGATTGATTCCACGTCGTCTGAATGTAAACAATACAATTGAAGTTTTCATTACCAGCTGTCTGTTGAGCTATATAAATTTCTTGAGTTTTTTAAGAGAAAATCGAATTTTATTATAAACAAATAGACGTTATATATATTTAAAAAATAGGTTTTTAATAAATTTTCAATTAATTAACGTATTATATTTTGATTTTTAAAAAACAAATGCTTTCTCAATACTGAAGAAAATGAATTGTTATATGTTAATATCAATATGTTCATTTGTTATAGCCGATTGTTGGCCCTTCAACGAATGGGAATAGTTAAAAACTATGAAAAAATTCGTGAATTGACTGTGGCTGTAGTTGGTGTTGGAGGAGTTGGAAGTGTAACTGCTGAAATGTTGACAAGATGTGGTATTGGAAAGGTTAATATTATAAATTAGTTCTTCATTTATTATTAAATAGGCTACAATTAACTTATATTAAAATAATAATACACGTAAAAAATTTGCAGTTGTTTTTTAATTATTTAAAAATTTTAAAAGCAAATTAATTAACTTGAAATTTGTTATTAAATATTTGTTTATATAATTCATGTTTTTACTTCCTTGAATGTTTGTATTCACTCTTGTACTTTAACTGCACCTAAAAACAAACAATTGACTTGATCAGTGCCTTAATAGAACAGTTTACGAATCAAGACTGTTTCTTCTTTCAGTTGGTGCTATTTGATTATGATAAAGTTGAATTGGCTAATATGAACAGGCTGTTCTTCCAACCACATCAAGTGGGACAAACTAAGGTCGAAGCAGCAGCAAGAACACTAAGGTTTATTAACCCAGATGTTGAAATAGAAACGCATAATTACAATATCACCACTGTGGATCACTTTGATGAATTCATGAATACAATAAAGTAATCAAATTTCAAAAACTACACTAACTTCAAAAGAGTTTATAATATTTGCATAAGTTCATATTAAACATTTTTTAAACAAATTATTCCAGGACTTCAAGTATTAAAAAAGGACCCGTAGATTTAGTACTAAGTTGTGTTGACAACTTTGAAGCTAGAATGGCAATTAACACAGCGTGTAATGAATTAAATCAAAAATGGTTTGAAAGTGGTGTCTCAGAGAATGCAGTGTCTGGTCACATACAGTTTATCATTCCTGGTGAAACAGCATGCTTTGCAGTGAGTACATTAAAACATGAAATAACATTTCATTAATCATTAATAAAACTAAATTACGCATGAAATTTTTAGTGTGCTCCTCCTTTAGTAGTTGCTTCCAATATAGATGAAAAAACATTAAAACGTGATGGCGTATGCGCCGCATCGTTACCTACGACAATGGGAATTGTCGCTGGTTTTTTGGTACAGAATACTCTTAAATATTTGCTCGATTTTGGCATGGTTTCACATTACCTCGGCTACAACGCTATGCAAGACTTCTTCCCTACAATGAATTTAAAACCCAACCAGAGTTGCGAAGACAGATTTTGCCGGCAAAGGCAAGCAGAATTTATTGCCAGACCGAAAGTCGAATATTGTGAAGAGTGCGTGGAGGAAAAACCTTTGCATGAAGATAATGAATGGGGTAAATTGCTTTATGTAAATTTCGGCGGATCTTTTTCGTCAGTTGTTTAGCTATTTTAATTTATTCATTACATGTTGATCACTATACGTAAGTGTTAAAATGTTCAGGAAAACTGCTGATGTTTTTTGCGCGTTTTATTCATTAGAAAAGTGAAAACATTTTTTATATAATTACATTATTCATATTTTAATTATCATAAAAGAAAATCTTTTCGTTTGATAATATTGAATATAAATAATTTTACTGCGTTAACTTTAAATTAAATAATAAAAATATTTCAGGAATTTGTCTTGTGGACGAGACAGTAGAAGAGGAGACTGAAACTAGTAAAAATATTGCACCAGGAATCAGGCAAGCTTATGAATTACCATCTCAAGATGTTGATACTCTTGTTGGTGAGGCTGTGGATACCAGTGATCAAAGTTTAGAAGAATTAATGTCAAAAATGAAATCCATTTAATTTGAACAACGTTTTTCATAAAATGTTTTGTTCAACTTTAATTTTTTTACTCAGAAATTGTTTTTAAAATAGATTATTATATTTAAAGTATTTTATCATTAAAGAATTTTAAGAACTTTATATATTAAATAAAAATTTGTTTATTTATTTATCTTATAAAAATATTTAAGCATATCTACATTATAATTATACTTAAAATCACTTGTGTATGTACAAATATCCTATTAAAAATGCACTTAAGACTTTCTTAGTAAAAAAATTCTTTTATACTTTAAAGACAAAATAAAAAAATAATACTGGTTTTAAATGTCAAACTTATCATAACAAAGGGCATGTCCTTCCTCTTCATATTCTTCTCTTTTTACAATTAAATTAGAATAAGCTGGATCTTTTGACAGTAATTTCCCACCTTCCCATGCGTGTGAAATAGGACTAAAAAAGAATAAAATATATTTTAATTATTACAGTATTTTTAGACAAACATTTAAAAAAATAATATAATAATCACTCTTCTGGTAAGTGGACTTGTATTGGATATTCTGCTGGAGCAAGACTTCTAACTTCTTTCAAAACTCTTTCTTGAAGACCAGGGAATTTACTGCTACCACCAATAAGAACAATATTTGACAATAGATGAGGCCAAGTCTCTTCCTCACAAGCCTTTAAACAGTCCATTATAGCTTCTGGGATACCCATTTGTCGAATACCAACATCAGATGGATGAAAGAGTATCTCTGGTATTGAAAATCTTTCATTATTCATGCGTAAAACTTGTTGATCTGGAGCAGAACCTGGATCTGTGAGATATCCCCTTCTAATCGTAGTAAAATCTGGTAACACATAATCCTTAACTATAGTATTATCTTGCAGTCTTTGTCTTGCTATATCCATGTCAGCGTAAAAGTCTTGAGATACGAAACAAGAATCTTCTTTAACTTGATTTACAACATAAGTCTCATCCATAACATGCAGCTGTCTATATGATAAAATTTCTTTAAGATGATTAGTCAATAGTTTACCTCCAACATCTATTCTTCTAATTCCTGTTTTAATTTTCATGTCATTTACATATGGTATGACATGACAAAAGCTATATCCTATGTCTACTACTATACAACACTTTGAGGTAGGATTTTTATGCCTGTAATGGTAACAAGATAAAGTTGAGGGATTAATTCTTAATAAACTAGCAACTTCGTACTCTTCAAAAAAGATCTCTGCCATTGCTTCTTGAATAGATGGAAAATTAAACGGAGGTTCTGTAATAATAATAGACACTTGATTAAGATTTACAGGACAGCATTCTTTTGAGAAAATATAGTCCCAAACTGTTTTCTGTACATCCCAATTTATTAGGTAGCCTTTTTGAAATGGCAACATGTAAAACAGACCAGATATGTCTCTGCATTCTTCAATTTGATTACCAATAAATGGCCTCCTCCTTTCACTTTTTGCTTTCATTATACAATTAGGAACTATACTGTAAAGTAAAAAATAATTATTATAAACAATGTCATTTTTTCAAATAGTTCTAAACGATTTCAAAGGCTTACATAACCTTACTTTTCGCTTTGTTTACTTACAGTGGTGAATCAGTGGACGAACCAACTTTTGCCGTCCAACCTCCATTATCTAAAATAAATATTGGATTTCCCATTTTCATTTTAAAAGAATGTATTTTTATTCTGAATAAGATTGCCGGCAATTATAAACACATCCCTGCGCTCTTTGGAGTTTGGGATACAAATTTTACTCAAGAATTTAAAAACACTACTGAAGTCAATTGACGTCAAATCTGCTCATAAATATTTGCAAATATTGAATTCAAAAGTAATTATTAAAATGTTAAATGTTTAATTTATGAAATTTTCAATGATAAATCAAATTATAAATTTTTTCAACTTATAATAAAACACCAATATTTATTATACTACTTATCTATAGATAGCTGAATTCTACCAAAATTTGTTCCAATTTTAAAAGTTAAACAATTAATTAATTCATGATTTATAATAAAACTATATAATTTGTATTTTAATTAAAAGCCTACAACATAGACTTATAAACAGTATTATTTTTTTGGCAACGTGTGGTTTGTGCACATAAGAATTGTGCACAATTTAGCATAGCTCGGTATATCTATATATAAATTTCACCAATGTTAAAGTGTGCACAATTAATATGTGCACGATTCTTATGTGC
>UCOM01001676.1:0-36901 GCA_900474385.1 Ormyrus pomaceus
CATTAAAAAATCTTCAATTTGGTATACGATTTTATAAAAATGCATTATTTATAATGGAATAAATACAAAATGAATGTCTTTTCCCATAAGGTTACATGTTAAAATACACGTTTTATAAACTTCGATTTCTCTAAAATTTAGTCGTTGACCTTGCATTTTCTCAACATAAATGAAAAGTCTAATGCTCAAAGAATATTTTTGTGAAGTTTCAGATATATTCAATTATTTATAAAAAGTCGCCGAAGCCACCTTAAGGAAGGGTTGTCGGCTGTCCTATAAAAAAAAATTAAAGAAATTCTTTGTACAAATTGTGAAAGAAATCATTCAGTTATTTATCCTTTAGGATTGCACTCGGAACAAAAATATTGATAAACCAAAATCAATTAAAACACTTCTACAAAGACAAGTGTCTTAGTCATACAAATATTTTAGTATCATAAAACCATGGCACTCGCGCAAGGCGTTGGAAATTAAGATATAAACGATCGAAACAGCACCCGACAAACACAATTAAGTATTGAAGTACATATGATCGATTTATATTGAGAATGGGCACAACTATATATATTAATGTAACGAATACAGTAAAACAATTATTGTTAAATACAATATATTTTATATATATAATAATTACTCAGATATATACAATGAAGGATTTTCAAATGTAAATGGAGAAAATTTAAGCGATTTTCTGCGGATGCGTCTATACAATATTTTTTAAAGTAGTGATACGTATTAATTTTACAATGAGGGCAAAATAAATTAAGCCTTTATTGACAATGCATAAATAGTTGTAAACTTTTATACTCCAAACACAGATGAAACCGCAAAAAATAGAATGGCAATAATGTTATAAATGTATATATGTTTTCGTTATAATAAAAATCCTTTAGAATGTAGTCAAATAACTAAAAAATGTAGTTACATAAAAAATATTTGAAACTTTATAGTTTGTATCAAATTATATTATTTACAATTTTTAACTTATGAATTAAAAATTTAACATTAACATTTAAGTTATTTATAACTACCATTTCTTAACATTACATAATACATCACTTAGAGCACTTACTAGTTCTTTTTCAGTCACGATAAGCCCTTTACTTCTCAATACTCCTGTCATTACAGCTATAAAAAATACTTCTATAGAATTGAAATTAATGTGTTTTATTTCCATGAATCAAAAAAGAGTAAAACCTACCATCCATACACCGACATAATTCTGTGCATTTAAATTGAGCTTTTGGTGTTTCCAAAGTTGGACCTCGCGCTTTTCTTACTGCCGTGAACTGTAACGCTACATTTTTTGTCAGAAATCTTTTTAACATCGTAACGATTGTCCTGGTTAGAATAAAATTTTTGTCTAGGCAACTGAGTAATTCAGAACACTGAAAGAGTTTTAATAAGTCAGTGTATTCATAAAATATATTTTAAGTATAAAATTATAGTTAATATTTACAACGTCATTTCTGAAGAATTCATTCTCTTTTAATTGTAAATCAAATTGTTTAAAAGTTTCCAAATCGGGAATAGGTAAAATCAAGTTATATTTAGTAGAAAAGTCTACATTAGATTTAACAAAATTCCCAGTTTTTTTATCTAAAAGAAAACCTAACATCTTCTCTTGACTTTTTCTTAAATAAGCTATCTCATTACGTATTTCACAAAGTATTGTTAATATTGTAGTTTCAAAATCTGTAATTATAAAATGGAAATTACTACATACAGAATCAAATACATAAAATGTGTAGAATTAATAACCTAACATAAGTAATGCTTATTATTTTATTATTTTATTTGAATAGTATACAATTTATATTACAGAATAGATAACATACCAGACTTGTTTTCAAAACTTTGAATTTGAATGATTGGAGGTTCATACACTTCTGAAGTTGCCTCGTAATCTATAATAATCAAAATGTTTATTGAAATAATAGTAGAATTTTTTCAAAAGTAGAATAAAGTATTTTCATTTAATATACTTTTTAAACTAGAACTTTCAGCAGCCTGCAAACATAACTCGGTGTTATTCAGTAAAATTAAATCATGTTTTAAATTACTGTTTTCAGAATTATTTTTGGAATTGTCTAAATTTGTACTAAATGATGAAGTACTTGATGATTCTAAAGAAAGATACTCATTTAATTGGAAATTTTACACTTATCTACCATATTCTTATCATATAATTACTTATATTATGCTTAAAAACATAAAATACTACAATGTATTACAAAAGCATAAATATTAAATGCTGTACCTTCTGAAGTTTCATTCACATAACTTTCACTTTCTTTAAAAAAATGTTGGGTTGATTTGAGTTCCATTCTTATTTTATTAATTTCTTCTAATAAATATTTTTTTTTTATTCCTTTTTGTATTTCTGACTCACTCTCTTCAGATTCTGAATCTGAAACCCTTTCCTCCTTTTTCAGTTTATTTAATTTTTTCAAAGCTTCTTCATAATTTTCTGAAAATAATTAAAATAATAAGTGCATGGATAATATAAAATATTGAACATTGATAAAAATCATAATTATTGCAAGAAATAGTTAACTCAAAATTTTTTAATTAAGCTTAGTTTCCTTAAATTGCTGAAGAATTCAATTACTCAGTTAAAGCTTGTACTTTTAGAAATATATTTTATAATAATTATAAGTTTTACCCTTTACTTTTTATACAAAGTTATTTATACAAATTGTTCTGGATATCAATTAATATAACATCATTAATACCTTTTAATGTAATATTTGTTTTTCTTTAAACTAATTCATGCATATAATTTTAAAATAAAATTAAGTATTATATTTGTATGATACAATATTTCAATTTTCTCTGAGTTTTCACGGCTAACTAAAATAATAAACTACTACTTTTCTCATGTTTAAGTTGCATTCTCTTTGGAAATTTAAAAACTTGTGTTACTCACTGGCTCTTCCTTTTAATTCCACTGCTAAAGTAGGCCAGTCTTCTGGGGCATCAGCAAGAGTCTTGACTAAAGTCTCTAATAAAGCTGGATTTTCTTCTCTATAAGGTTTATTTAAAAATTTTGTCATGCATCTGCTTTGCTTGTAATCAAAAGTCAGCCATTTAGTTGGTACAATGTCGATTGCCTCTGCCTTTTTTTTTTTTCCATTATGAATAAATCGAATCAATGAAAAGCTATAGAGATCATTAACACAATTTTCTTCTTTATCAGTACTCATGCTACAAAAATTGAAATAAAGATACTGCACTTAAATATATGAAAATTTTTTATAATTATGTTTTCTAGTTATGCTTCCTAGGTAATAATTAGGTTCGAATTACTTCATTTATTTAATTTCTTTAAAAAGTTTAAAATTAACAATTTTTATTTTAAACAAAGCTATTTTTAATCAAGAAATATATAAAATAATTATAACTTATTATAATTCTCAATTGCTACTAAAAATTAATTTTAAAATAAGTTTCAAAGAAAAAAATTCATGTTCAACTATTTTTTTTACCCTTCTAACAAACAACGTACATTATTATGTCGCTTTGTTTTGAAGTACTTAACCTAAAAAACAGGATTCAATGAATAACATAAAACGAGCGGGTATGATTCTCAGATAATATAAAATAGAATATAATATCAAAAATGAAAACTATTATGAGAAGTAATTATGTCCAAATAAAAATTTAAATTAATAGAAAGCATGACATTAACTGGTTTTAAACTAGAAACTACACATAATTTACCTTTTTATTTGAGCAATACGTATATTTGTTCAAACTAAAACAAAAACTTAATATTTTGACTTGTACCGCTATCAATTTTTAGTTATGCATTTATTATTATCTAATTTTATACATTTGTGAAATGATTTAATTTAATTATTTTTATATTTTAATTTTAATATTTTAATTAATTTTAATTTTAGTTAAATCGCAAAAGTCAAGTGTCAAGTTTGTTTTTTACGAGTTTACGTTGGCATTGTGTGATAAGTTTTATAAGCGCGTATTTTGAATGATCATACAGCACGTATATTTATATGCGGTTGTCCGATATGCAATGGTTGAATAAGTAGACTTATAATGTATTTATTTTTTTAAATAATATTTTTAAATAATTTAAAAAAAAATCAAGAAAATTTGCCTCTTTTGCGTAACCGGTTCCATTTAATAGGTTAGGTATCTTTATTCTTTCTTCACACTAACTACCAACCTTTGAAATTTTCTGGCCTTTTTTATATTTTTTGAATTTACGATGCTTGTTGAACAACATAATGTATATAGTAAAAAAAACTTATTTAATCTAATGATCTAATCTAATCTACCCTTGCAAAGTTGCAACATATTTACGTATTATGATTATGATCGTCGTACTCGTAGGTCGTAGACTAATTATATATTAGTTTATACCAACTTGCAAAAACAACTTTTCTGACTAATACTGTACAAGACTATTTAGACTATACCCTATATGCCTAAATCCTATGTCCTATCTATTCTAAATTTTCAATGGTCTGGCATTTCTCCGAGTACTTTAATTAGGTATACTTTTATTAGACATGAACCGTCAAATCCTCAAATTTTCACACTGTAAATAAGCTATGCAAGTTATGCAAAGTTTTATATATAAATTAAGGTATACCATCACATAAATTAAGGTAAAATGAAAAATAATTATCAATTTTATAGTCACAAAGATAAATATTCGCAATATAATAAACTGACAATATTTATTGACCATTCTAATAAGACAGAAACTTAACCTTCTCGTAACCTAATTTTTTTAATTTCTGAGTTTATATCATCAAAACCAAAAAAAGGAATGACTAAACTAATATAAAATCATATATCATTAAACTATAGATATATATTTTTTGTTATATAGTGTAAAATATAGTTTTTTTATATAAGTTTTTTCTATCAAAATAATTGCATTATAATACATTTTTTTTATATTAATGATAGTTTAATTATAGTTGAATGACAGACTCGTAACAATAAACTGGTAATAAAATATTCAGTAACATCTTATTTCAATGTTATAAACATTGTAATGTAGTAAATATTTATCAGTTTAATATTAAGTTTGGTTGAAGATAAAATTAATAATAAATTAAACTTGGATTTTGTAACAGCATTGTTAAATTAATAAAAGTTTTTAAAAATATCAAAATCTACATCTTTGTACAAACAGTAATTGTGAAAAATAATTTTTACAGGAAAATTTGCTTATCAAAATTAAAAATATGAAAGATAAAGCAGAGAAAAAATATGTACCAGGAGATGGCATTCGGTCTTTGCAAAGTAGTCCCATGTTTCGAGCAATTAATTACGAACTCTATGTTAAACCAGTAATTATGAAAAATTTGTTCATCTTACATTATATTATATAATTTCTAAATTTAAATTTAAAATTTTTTCAGAATATAGTTATAATGGCTTTAGGATTAGTAGCTATGACTGGATGTGTAGGCTATTTATTTTACATGAGATCAAAATATGAATCAATGGGATTTTATACAGCCGTTGAAGCAGATGGAACAGAAACTTTTAAAAAAAAAGTTTCTAAGTGGGATGTATAATCAGTTTACAACATATTAATTAATAGGTAATATTTATTTATGTTTGTTAATTAAAAAAAAACAACCAATAAATATTTTTTAATTGTTATACTTTTTAAACAATTTTCTATTATTTAAATTATTATAAATTTTATAACAGAATTTCTAATTTAGATTTTCCTTTTTAATACATTTTTTGAAAAAGCATTTATTAAAAATGTAAATGCTTTAACATTAAATTATAACAAAATTTTCAGATTTATTCATAACAATTATGTATTATTACTCTACACATAAACTCTAAATCGATATTTCATCCATTTACGTATATATATATTTTCTGGCTAATTAATTGTTCCCTTATATTTTCATAAATAAATTGATCTTACATTTCTCATTTTTTTTAAGAATAGTGATTTTCATGCAATCTATTGGCCTAACAGATATTCCTCATACACTTTTCTAAGGACTTGTGGTTTCATTAATTTTAACATATCACAAAACAAAATATTCCATTATTCTCTTTCAATTTAAAATTTAAAAAGATTAATTTACTGCCCTCTGTATTTGTTTAGACTTCATTTAAAATAATACAAATACAAGATTATTAATTCAAATATAATTGGCAGTATACAGCTATAAAAACTTTTCAAATTTTTTTATAAAGGTAAGTGGAACGTTGTACAATCATCTTCATATCTAAAGTAACATTAGTAAAAATAAATTGCAATATTTAGTTTTTTTTTTAACACTTTACAAGCTTCATCATGTAACACACTAACATTTAATTATACTTAATCTTTGAGATAGTATTTTAATATTGCCAAATGGCTTTTTCCAGTTTCCTTTTTTCAAACATTAAAAAGAAATTTTTTTTTAATTACTTGAACAATAAAATCGATATATTTTTCATATTCAATTGCTTTTGCAATAAATTTATCTTTAATTGATTTAAATTTACTTGTTAATTTTATCTTCGGAAATTTTAATAATATATATTATAACGGGCAAGGATTTGCAAGAAGGCTAGCCGTTGTGCAGGGATTAGGTCGTCATTACGACAGTTACATTTGTAAACAGTGCGGCGGTAATCCTATGGGAGGACACTCGCCTGTTATAATATATTTCAAAATTCTAGTTCAAATAATAAAATGATCAATATTTTCATATAAAAAATTTTTAAATTATATTTTAATTATAATGTAATTTAGACGCTGTATAACGCATAAGTTGATGCGTTGTATTTATTACTAATTATTTGGCTTATTTTATTGTAGTAACAGTGTCATAGATAGCTTGTGCTACATAATCTAAATTTTTATCATTTAAACCACTCATATTGATGCGTCCACTGCGTAACAAGTAGATGTGATACTTTTTTACTAAATTGTGAACTTGCTTTTCTAAAAAATATGTAATATTTATTTTTCTAGTATTTTTAAATTATTTTGTAAAATTATTACAACTTACCATTAAGACCTGTATAAGAGAACATTCCAATTTGTTTAACAATGTGATCCCAAGAACCTGGAGTTTTTAGATCCTTCAACCTTTGACA
This sequence comes from Ormyrus pomaceus, assembly GCA_900474385.1. NCBI lineage: Eukaryota > Metazoa > Arthropoda > Insecta > Hymenoptera > Ormyridae > Ormyrus > Ormyrus pomaceus. The sequence goes on from UCOM01001676.1 coordinate 7,096, forward strand.
TAGAGCTTTCCTCATTTCTCTTATTCTTCCAGACATTGTTCTAATATTAGCTTTCCTATATAAATTTATAAATTGTGTATATTCATTTTTAAATTATAAAATTTCTTTATATGTATAATTTTAAGTACCATTGCTCAGTAAGCTCTGGATCATTCAATATGATAGAAACAACTCTAGCTCCATGATTTGGTGGATTGCTGTACTGTGCTCTTGCAAGCAAAGTAAATTGTGATCTTATTTCTGCAATATGAGCGGAGCTATTAGCCACTACAACAACATTGCCAGCTCTTTCATTGTATAAACCAAAGTTCTTTGCAAAGCTTTGAGTAACTATAAACTCAATTCCACGAGAAACAAACAGTCTGACAGCAAAAGCATCATTATCTGGATTGCCACTAGCAAAACCCTAAAAGTTTAAAATTTTAAAGAATTATAAGTTATATGAATGAATAATATCATGTTAAAATAATTTACTTGATATGCGCAGTCAAAAACAACAAATAAATGTTTTTCTATAACCACATTTGCAATTTCTTTCCATTGTTCTCTGGTTGGATCATAGCCAGTAGGATTATGTGCACATGCTTGTAAAATAACTGCTACATTTTTTGGAGCATTTCTTAGATCCTCCATCATACCATCAAAGTCTATACAATTATTCTTTGAATCCAAATAGCGGTATTCCACATTTTTTGTAAAACCACCATTGAAAAATACTAACTTGTGATTTTCTGTAATAAAATAATTTAGTTACATCAAAATCATTGTTCTTGATAGTTAAAAATAATTTTTTCTTTGTTTTTATATAAGTAGATAAATATAAAATCAAAAATAATTATATTTTAATAAAACTTAATATTTATTAAATTACAATCTATTTTGATTTTTAAAAAATTTCAAACTTAATTTATTGCACATTTTGTTATAATTTTTGCTAATTTTGAAAGTAATTCTAATAATTCAGTAATTCTAATACAGGTATTATCAATAATTAATGATAATTAACAAAATTATATGAAAAAATAATAACACTTGTTGTAAATTTTTATAAAATAAAACTACTTAAAAATTATTCAGAAAAAAACTTACCCCAAGTTGGATTACTATAATAAAATGTATCAAAATGTAAAATACGATGTAAAAACTCAGCAGCTAAACGGAGTGCACCTGTACCAGACAAAGATTGTACTCCAACCACTCGTTCTTCTTTAATAGCTGGAGACTCTGGTCCTAAAAGTAATTTCGTAGCTGCTGAGCTAAATGAAGCTAAGCCTATTACTGGAAGATATTCATGATCTAAGGTTAGATCTGATGCCATTTGCATCTCAACTTTTTGTACTACAGGAAGCACCCATGGTTTGCCTTCATTATTTCTGTAAGCTAGTCATTAATAGTAAATAATAAATGTTAGTAAACTTTTATCACATAAAATTAATATAATCACATTAAAATTAATATATAAAATTAGTTATATTTAAATGATTAAACATTTAATAATTAATTAAATTTAAAAAAAATTAAATTGGAGAAAAAGAAAGTTAATATTAAGTAATTTTATAAGACAAAAATTGTATGAATAGAATAAAATATTTAAAAAATATAAGCTAGTAGCAACTTTTTTTAAATTATAAATTCTGTTTATCAAATAATACTATTCATTTTAAAAAGCTAAATGAAATTTCAAATTATTCTAAATATGTGCAAAGAAAATTGAGAGTGTATTTGTCACATGGTAACATTGCATAATACAGTGATGAAGGTTATTTGTAAGATTTTAATTGAGGAATTTTCCAGCCATTACCTACATCACAATCTGTATGAAATATAGTCTTAAAATAAATAATTCCAGAAAGATTCTAGAAAGATAAGAATTAAAAGGTGTAATGATTAGAAAAATATTAATAATTAAAAAAAGAATATTTATGCAATATTAATAATTAAAAATAAATATGATACCTCCTACTGTTAAATTAACTTTGCAGTCATGAACATCATCTTGATAAGCTTTGCTCAGAGCAAAAACTTCAATAGGTGGTCCCAATTGAATCCCCTCGAAGAAAGACGTCATTTTTTATATATTACTCTAATTATTTAACAACTAAAATGCATATAGTTATTCTACAGAAGAATGTGCACTCGTTTTACTTCAACGTACAATTTATTTTGTATTTAACGATCACGCGGTCGAGTTATCAAGTTAAAATATCAGCTTGTCCGCGAGTACTTGTAAATTTATCAATATCTAAGCGAACTGAAGTGCCACAAAAATATAAATATGATGTTACTAATCTTTCAAGGTTGAAGCTGCTGTAAGAAGTGCGAGATAAAAGCTCCGGCTTTGCTGGAACGGAACAGCTGAATTCCATTTTCCTCGGAAATGTGACGGCGGGAAATTTGAAATAGTGTTGGACTTCATATACTATCCTATGCACTATAAAATAAGATAAATTTACAATTTCGTATACGCATAAGATTAAAAATTTATTTTTTTTTTATTTTAAAACTCGTGCAAATTTATCGCTTATAAATGTATTGCTTTTTATTTTCAGACTTTATACAAATATCCTTTAAAATGCAGTTGTTTGGCCTGACCCGATGCTGGAGCGCCACAATTTTACAACTTTTTTGTTAATTATCATAGAAAGGCAAATTAGACCAATTAAAAAAATGGTCAGACCTAAAAAAGTAAAAAGCTACTTAGACCATTATTTATTTATTTTATTTCGGGAGTCAACTTCTCGTCGGTGGTGGTCTGTCGCGATACTTCAGTTCGCTTAGATATTGAAAAATTGATAAGTGCTCACTGGAGAAGCTGGTTGATGTTTAAATATATAATTATCTATCTAATTTATTGGATCGTCTGATCAAATCGCACGTTGAAAAAAAGCGCGTGCATATTCTTCTGCAGAATAACTATCTGCATTTTAGTTATTAAATAATTATTCATATTTTAAAAAAATGACGACCTTCTATACCGGGATTGATTTGGCACCACCAATTGAAGTTTTTGCTATGAGCAAAGCTTTTCATGATGATCCTCATGAAGTAAAAGTTAATTTAACATTGGGAGGTAAAGATGTTAATTTAACATTATTAGAATATTTACTTTTAATTCTAAAAATTTAATATTTTAATTATGAAAATGATTAAAATAAATATCAAACTTTTTTTAATTATTAGTATTTCTCTAGACTCCATACACAGATTATGATATAAGTAAATTAGATAATTCTTCAATTAAATTTTTACAAATAGCCCTCATAATTATATGTGTATAGTACATTAAATTTTATTTGCACATATTTAGTATAATTTTGAATATTTTATTTAGCTTTTTAAATTAAATAGTATAGTTTTCGTTATTTTTATGTCATACAAAATTTTTTAATCTTAAGTTTCTTCTTCGATTAAATTTTTTTTTTTTTTTAATTTAATTAATTATGAAATATTTAATCATTTAAATAATTTTATATATTAAGTTTAATGTTTTACAAAAGTTTACTAACGCTTATTTTCTTTACTGTTAATGAATAGCTTATAGAGATGAAGAAGGCAAACCATGGGTGCTTCCGACAGTACAAAAAGTTAAACTTCTAATGGCACAAGATGTAACCTTAAATCATGAATATCTCCCAGTACTAGGCTTACCTTCATTTACCTCAGAAGTTACAAAATTGATTTTAGGAGAAAATTCTCCAGCTATCAAAGAAGGCCGAACCTTTGCAGTACAAGCTTTGTCTGATACAGGTGCACTCTGTCTAGCTGCTGAGTTTTTACATCGCATTTTACAATTAGATACATTTTATTATAGTAGTCCCACTTGGGGTAAGTATTTTCAGAATAATTTCCGAGTAATTTTATCTTACCCAATTGAAATAATCAGTTGGATTCAAACTAAATCGACATGGAATCCATGTGAACTCAGACGGAATTCCACCGACTTTTTCAACTGGGTACAAAAACGTACAAGTGTCATTATTTTTTTCGTATCATTTTGTTAATTTTTCAGGTATTATCATTAATTATTGATAATACCTGCATCAGAATTACTTTCAAAATTAGCAAAAATTGTAATAAAATGTGTAAAAAATTAAAAATTTGTTTTTTTTTTTAATTCAAGATATATTACAATTTAATAAATGTTAAGTTTTATTAAAATAGAATTATTTTCGATGTTATATTTATCTACTTTTGTAAAAATAAATAATAGCTTATTTTTGTCTATCAAGAACAATTTTTTCTTCACAGGAAATTATAAGCTAGTATTTGGCAATGCTGGCTTTACGAGAAATAGGGAATACCGCTATTTGGACGCACAGGCTAATTGCATAGACTTTAACGGTATGGTAGAGGATATAAGCAATGCGCCAAAAAATTCAGTAATTATTCTGCAAGCATGTGCACATAATCCTACTGGTTATGATCCAAACAAAGAACAATGGAATCAAATCGCAGATGTGATTAAAGAGAAAAATTTATTCGTCATTTTTGACAGTGCATATCAAGTAAATTATTTTTACATTATATTATTCATTTATATGACTTATTTTTCTTTAGAACTTTAAACTTTTAGGGCTTTGCTAGTGGAGATCTAGACAATGATGCTTATGCTATAAGAATGTTTATTTCTCGCGGATTTGAAGTTATAGTTACCCAAAGCTTTGCAAAGAACTTTGGCTTATACAATGAAAGAATTGGAACTATTATTATAGTAGCTAATAGCCCAAAAAAGATTGACGAAATGAGATCACAATTTATTTTGATTATAAGAGGAATGTACAGAAATCCGCCACATTACGGAGCTAGAATTATTTCTACAATACTGAATGATCCAGATCTTTTTGAGCAATGGTACTTATAACTACTTATAAAATTATTCATGTAAGTAAATTGTACATCGGAAAATGTTTGTACTCAGTTTAAAAATTTTTACAGGAGATCTAACCTTAGGACAATGGCTGGAAGAGTAAAAGAAATGAGAAAAGGTCTTTATGAAAGGTTGAAGGATTTAAGAACTCCAGGTTCTTGGGAACACATTGTTAATCAACTTGGAATGTTCTCTTACACAGGTCTTAATGGTAAGTTGCAATAAGTTTACAAAATAATTAAAAAATAATTAAAAAAAATAAATATTACATATTTTTCTAGAAAAGCATTGTTACAATTTAATAAAAAAGTACCACATCTACTTATTGCGCAGCGGACGCGTCAATATGTGTGGTTTAAATGAAAACAATTTAGACTATGTAGCAAAAGCTATCTACGAAACTGTAACTACAATATCATAAGCTAAATAATAAGTACTAAATAGAACGTATCAACTTATCCGTTGTAAAGCGTAAAAATCAAATTCTAAATATGATTGAAAATTATCGATCTACCCTTCCGAGACCCGTATTGCCGCTCCAAGAAGCCGCACCCAGGTTACTTTCAGGGGTTGTCAGCAGTTCCAGCGTTTTTCGAGCCGAGTCCATCAAGCTGAGTGGTCGGTACGCGCCGAGGGCGAGGCTGGATCAGAACTAGTCTTGCAACTTTCCATCTGCTGCTGAAAACACCCGCCTCCAGACATTGTACATCTGAAGAAGGATTTTTGGCCTTTTGCCGTCATCTTTATTATTCCCCCTGGTGCGCCGTCCGATTCATGCGTTTTTCCGTTTTGTCAGAGAGCCGACTGCCGTTATTAATTCCTCAGCGGTAAATCTCGCTATTTCCGGTTTTACGTCTATCTATCCCTTGCAGCGGGCACTGGAAAGAGAGCGTTTAAAATGTTCCGCATGGTCTCTTCTGCCATGATTGCTGGTGAGCTTCCCTTTGCTAGTGATCGTATAACTCCTGAATCCCGAGCCCCAGGAGACCATGTCCACCTTTTCGCATAGATCTTTCTATTGCGGCTTTTTTCGAATCGACGATCCAAGTTCTCAGCCTTTTCCGCGTGTCCTTGTGTTGCCCGGATAAAGCAACCGCGTTTTATTTATCTCGTCGTCCTTGGGCGAGTCGTCTAAGTTTTAAGCACTCGACCCCCTGAGTCTGGCGATTTCGTCCGTTTTAATGTGTTTGTGAAAGGTTGAAGCATGTAAGAACTCCCGATTCTTGGGAACACATTGTTAAGTAAATTGGAATATTCTCTTATACAGGACTTAAAGGTAAGTTAGATAATAAGCTTGCAAACTAATTTAAAAATAATAAAAAAATAAATGTTACATATTTTTTTTTAGAAAAGCATGTTCATTATTTAATTAATAAGAAAGAATCACAGGTACTTGTTACGAACTTTTTATAGCTTGTAATGGGGCGGAGGATGGAAATGGAATGCGTAAAGAAAAACAGTTTTTATTCAAAATTTTTAATTCATTTTGTGCCTTTATTGATTTTTCTATAAAAATTGTTTAAATGTTGTACGAATGCTATATTATAAGTTTCTTATTAATTTATAAATTCTTACTAAAATATACAATAAATACTAATCTAATTGGCAACATTACATACAAATTGGCAGTGTTACCCTTACATATTTCGTTAGAGAGTCTTTTGCATTGTATATTGTATTGTCGTGTAACAATCTATATAATATTAACATTCATATTTACTTTTACCCGATATTATATGAGAATAACTATTACATATTATTATTCGTTAAAATTCTAAAATCAATACTTTAAAAAAATGTTTTCTGGCACCTCAGTAAATGACTAATATAAAACTTTTTCTGCTTTAAGAAGTGCCCTGGAACAAATGACTAGTACAGACACATTTTTTATGTGTTCAAAGTCCCTTCTTTCTGCATCTTATAGAATGTCATTAAAAAAAATTATGCTGTTGGACAATGAAGGTTCGTAATAGCGTAAAAATAAATAAATGGGATTTTCCTCGAAAGAATATTTGTAAAATTTTCCTAAGCAGATCTTGACAATCGATTTTTCTCTAAAACAACAGTTTTAATCCCTGTTTTGCCCAGTTTACTTGTTGAAATTCAATGGCTTACTATTTGTAATGTACATAGCGTATTAGCACAATCGAAAAATACATAGATTATAGTAAAAATTAGTTTTTTTCAGCTATATAAAATACTCTTTAATACGAATAAGCTACTAGTACGTAAAGTATATATATATACACACATTCATACACGACAGTTAGTACGCGTTTGGTTACATTTATGGCACCAATTTCTTTTCGAATCATTGCCATTCTAAGTCAGAAGCTTCTTTAGAAAAGCATCCGACGGAATTTACGAGGAGATCGTTGTAAATTCATCTTAATTATCTTCATTGAATCCTATACGTCAAGCAGCAAATACATTAACTAGTCCTTGCTGTGTGTACCTTTTAAACATTTTGCGGCAAAACGCTGAGCTTTAAGCCTGGAGAGGGGCTACAAAATCCACAGTATCCACCGCACTTCCCGGTGACCCGCTGATCATCCTAAAAAAAGGACAATTCGCCCACTTAACATAGCTCTTATTTGCATTCGATTTTGATTACGAGTTGCAACTCACTATTCGACTGATAATGGAATAGGCGTTCTTTTGCCTCGGCCAGTGAACCTCTGGTGCCAGCATCAAATTGGTACCTCTCAAGTCGATTCCAAATCGACCTTGAGGACAATTGACTTTACTGTAGCAGTCCCCAGCTCTACCAAATTCAATATTGTTTTTACCCATGTTCACGGAAAATCTGTAGTCGTTGGCTGCAAGGAAAGCAATTCAAAAATTCATTTAAAAATTCTCATTAGATCGTTCTACGGCCTCTTACCTATGATGTGCAGGGTATGAACGTTAATTCGCACCCTTTTGAACATCGTCCTACCAGATATTTCGGTTTTCGTCATGCAATCGCAGCTGTCGTTTCTCCTGCCGTCGAAGGGGCAAGTATGAGGATCGCGGAGCCTGCAACACAAGATATTAACCTGATTATTATCGTTTGATAATAGTTGGTCGTTCAATTTCTAACTACCAAACCCAAAAATTGCTTTTCTAAAGGCCGCTTAATAAAAGTAAAATTCATCGTATTTCTTAAAAACAGCGGACTTTCTCTCAACGCGCCATTACCCTCGGACCAGGAAAAAAGCCCGAGATAAGTGCTATGTACCGTTTGTCGTAAATCTCGGCATAGTTCTCTCGCTCGCCCTTGGGCAGGGTGAGGTACTCGAGAGGCTCGGAGCTCTGCATCCCCTGGCAGTAGATCCACATGTACATGCCGCCGACGAGGAGCCTGTACTCGCCGTCCCGATCGGTGTTGAGCCGGCTCTGGATCTCGAGGCAGGAGGTCGGGCCCGTGCACGGCTTCTGATTGCACTTGCGCTTGCGCTGGGGCCGAAGATTCGAGGGGCAGTGACGCCGGCGTACCTTCCTGCCGTGGAGATCGTAGCAGGAGAGCCGCCTCACCTGCCTGCCCTTCCGGCCGCACGGCTGCGAGCACTACAAGAGAGGAAGACGGCGACGCTTTACAAAGGGGGGCTCCCGACAAGCTCTCGAGTTACCTGCGCGAAGCGAGGCATTACTTTTTTCCAGCTCGACGCCTGCCAGTAGAACATGTCGCCGCATACTCGCACCTTGCAGAACTGCTCGCTCGGCGGCTTGTCGCCGATGGAGCAGCCGGTCACGGGGCTCGGGTCCAGCCAGCCGAACTCGTTAATGCGGTGGCAGGTGACCTCGCGTCGCTTCACCCCGTTGCCGCAGCTCGCCGAGCACTGGAGCCAGTTGAGTACGTGTTTTAGTTGGTACTGTCGCTCGGCGTTTGGATTAGACTTACCTCGCTCCAGGAGCCACTGCGCCACTTGTAGGATACGGTGTTGCGCGAGTCGCTGTGGACGCAGGGAGGTCTCTTGCAGGGCCGCGAGTGCATCGGTTTCTTGTCGGAGCAGTCGCTGTCGTTCAGGATTTCGCCGCGCAAATCTTGGCACAGGATCTCTCGGTGCTGGTAACCGTCGCCGCACTTCACGTCGCACTGTTGGCAAACGAGTCGGGTACGGGTTAAAGCCTACAACTTGCGAGTTTGAGCCTCTTATCGCTCGAAATCGAACGCTTACTTGGTTCCAACCGCCTGGTATCCATCTCGGGCACTGGTGCTCGTTGCAGACGACCACGTCCGGGGGTCGCTCCTTCTCGTCGCAGTAATCCTCGTTGGGCGCTATCTTATTCGTCTCCACGGAAATGCACCTCACGATTTGATTGGCGAATCCGCCGCCGCAGGATTTCGAACACTAGACCAATTATTGTCATTTAATCGTTATTATTTCTAACAATTCTCTGCTCGAAAACGGTGCCTCTTACCTCTGTAAAACCGCCGATGATCCACGAGTATCCGGAGCGGAATGTGATGCGATGACTGTCGACGTCGTTCTCGTGCGCCAGATCGTACGACGGCAGGTTCGACGAGTACGTCACGGGCGTGGTGGTGGTCTGAAAATTAAAGTACATTAATTACGGGTACACCTAAATAGAAATAGATTATCCAACGCGTACCTTGGCCGGGCAAGGCTCGAGCGCGCAGCTGATGGAGCTGATCGGTCTCGTGGCGATGTCGCAGTCCCTGCTGATCGATCCGTTGGCGAACTTGCAATTGATCATTCGCCTGCGAATCCCGTCGCCGCAGGTGGTCGAGCACTTGAACCAAGAGACAGACGCGTTCGTTAGCCGCGCTCTGCGTCGCGAGACAAGATGTTTCGAGGTAGCCTTATACTCACCGAGTTCCAATCGCCGGACTGCCAGGTGGCGCAGGCTCCGGCGTCGCAGCTCTCGATTATGCTCCTCGGCAGGTTCTTGCAGAGGTTCGGGTGCACCACGCGGTTGTCCACCTGGCACCAGTACGGCCGCTCCCTCTTGCCCACTCCGCAAGTCACCGAGCACTGCAATTCCAATTTTCGAATTTAGAACTTTGTCCAAGAGTAATCAGGGCTTTATACTATCATTTAGCCGAGCGATCTAAATGAAATCGCGAGCGTTCGAATTTAAAAAGAATCATTTGGGGATAAAAATATGGGCCAACTGACCGAGCTCCATTCCCCGTACGACAGCTTCGGGCAGGACTTGTGCCCGCAAGACTGCCTGACGATCTTGCCGTCGGCGGGGCACTTGTCCTCGGGCACGCTCCGGTTCTGCTTGTCGACGCAGTCGGCCGAGCGGTACTGGAAGCCGTTGTCGCCGCAGGTGACGGAGCAGCCGCTCCAGCTGCCGTACTGCCAGTGCGCGTCCCGGCAGGGTCCGAGGCAGGCGTGTCGCTCCGACGGACGCTCCAGGTGGTAGCAGGCGTAGGAGGGCACCGGCCGCGGTGACATCGTCGACGGGGACAGAGAGCGACCGTGACGCTGCAGGGGCACCTGCACGCAGCGGTAGCGCACCAGCAGCGTGCCCGGGCCGCAGTGACTCGAGCACTCGGTTCTCGAGTTGGGAGCCTCCTGCCACCTGGAAGAGGGAATCGAATCTTAGCGTCGGACGGACAAGGGACTGATTTAAGTGCTAATTGATGACTTACTGAAGTTCACAGTGATTGTTGCAAGTTTGACTCTGCTCTCTGGGCGTTTCCCTAACTGGACAGTACTCCTTGGGCACGATTTCCTTGCTTTCAGCCCCTTGGCAAATGGCTCGTCTGAAGGTCATACCCTGGCATATGCGGTCGCAAGCCGACCACTCGGTTAAGAGCCAGGTGTACTTGTCCAGAATTTTCTTGGGAACCGTGTACTCGTACGAAATTTGAGGCGGATACACGTTGCCTACCGACAGAACCTAAAAAAAGGCAACCTTTAATTTCTGCATATTTCATTTTACTATATTTAAATAAGGATACATCTCTAAAAATTGGTCGCGTTTGAAACTTTTTATGAATATAAAGAGTTTTGCAGGAAAAAAGACGTACCTCTAAAACGAGATCAACGTGAATCGGCCTGGAGCTATTCAGACGCTCGACCACCTCGTCGGGTCCGCTGTACTCCAGTGTGACACCTGGTTGAATGATTACCTTGCGATGCATTACGGTGAAATTACCGTTCAGAATGTACTTGCCGTTTTCTTTCAGACGAACAACTGTAAAGCAAAGATTGACATTAATCGACAAAGCTCCCCTGGAAGCAAACTCGTTCCCACAGCGACAGAAGAACCGAGCGCGTCGTTACATAGAAAGAAAGAGCAGTTCACCGAGATAATTGCTGTCGTTATTAGAGTTGTTCCATCCGTGCTGCCTGACGTCGATGTAGCTGCTTCCGGCGGGTATCTCGGTGACCCTCGTGTAGCCGTACTCGCTGGCGTTGTACGATCCGGTGATCCTCTGGCAGGTGGAGTTGTCGCCGCGGCAGACGCCGCAGGTGTCCAGGGCGGCGGTGGAGTTGAGCATGTGGTCGCAGCCGGCGGGCTTGCAGTAGCCGTTCACGCAGATGTGGAAGGTGTCCGGGCCGCAGGGCGTGCCGTCGATCACCTTGTCCCGCAGCAGGTAGTACTGGTTGCCCGCCACCTGGCAGAACAGCTTGCAACGCTCCTCCGGGTGGACTGCGAAGACGATTGGTTTGCTTTAGGATCGGTACGAGGGAGGAGGGACGATCGAGGCGAGTTGGTTACTTACTTCTGGTGTACTTGGCGTGCCACTTTACGCTCTTGGTCACGTTGCGGATGCTGCGGTTGTCGTTGTTGAACGCGGCGCACTGCTCTTCTCTGCAAATTTCGCAAGAGAAAGAGATCTTAGCGTCACTTCGGAACGATATCGAATGATATCGAAAGGAAATCGTAATTCTCACCTGAAATCGGTGGATCCGGGCGGGCACTCGTCGGTGTTGCAGCTCCTGTACCTGACCCTCTCGCCTACGCAGTAATTGCCGCCGTTCTTGGGCGCGGGATTGTCGCACTCGCGGTACTTCTTCTTGATGCCGCCGCCGCAGGTGCGCGAGCACTCCTCGTAGGGGCTCCACTCGCCCCACTGGCCGTGAACGAGCTCGAGGTTCTCCTTGGAGACGCACTCGCCGTGGTGGCACCATTTACCGCGGCCGCAGACGGTGCCGTCCGCCCAGGGCATGTGCTGCGTGTGGCAGCGCTCGCTCTGGTCTTCCGAGTACCGTACGGTGCACCACAACCTCTTGCATACTGCCTGGCCGGTAACGAGCAAGCTTGTAGATTACACCATTACGAGGCTCTTTGGGAGTGATTGCGCGCGCGCGGCCGGTTAAAAAGTTTTGCCACGGCAAGCGTAAATCGTGGCGGGGAAAGGGCGGGCCGAGAGCGATTTTTTTTTTGTAGGTTTTCTCCCGTCGTAACTTACCTTCGCTCCCCATGTGCGGGCAGATGACGGAGCCCGCGCCGTAGACGAGCTCGCACTGCTGATTCTCCGAGTAGTCCTCGCCCGGCAACCGGTTACCGTAGGCGCGGGAGATTATGTTGCTCGTCTTCGGGTTGTCCCGCAGACAGTAGCCCAGGCCGGCCCTGAGAATAAGCAAAATTTTTCTCAGCTGCTTTTTATTTTTTTATTCTAGTTATTTTATGTCGCATCTCCCTTTCGGGTATTAGCGACAGAATTAACTATATAGTCAGTTGATTTGGAACACGTATTTTTACTTTTGGATTTTCTGTTAGGGTTACGACGAACGATGAATTCGACGATTCCCGCCACCGAAAAATCCGGCAAACATTTTTTTGAAATATGTTTCCGAAAATTTCGGTCTGACGGGCGGATTCGAACCCAGGCCCTCGAGCAGCCTTATCTTGGGAAGCCAAGTCCGGCGTTTACCGCGAGGTAAACAAAAATCGATGCCTTAACCGCCTGAGCCAAGACCGCTCTTCAGCTGTGCTTTTACTTTTTACTTTTTTTGCAATTGGTGCTTTTTAAGCTTCGATATTGCATACATAATAATTTCTAATCCAAAGGCTGAAAGAGATTCTATTCCTCTGCGTATGTAATATACAGTTACGAGAAGACGCAAACGTCTCTTTCTCGTAATCAGTCTAGTTTCCTAAATCATAAAACGGCCGTTCGGCCGAAAATAAGCAGCAGCCTCTTTCGAAAGAGCGCTATCAGGCTCGGCAGCACGTGTTTGCGGCGGCTCTCTCTCGCAGTTTTATTAGCCTCAAGCTCTTTCTCGTATTAGCCCAGCAGGAATAGCAGGATAAAATTGGTCGTGGCGTTCCTATTCTCACAGAGAATTCGGAGAGGGGGCGAGAGCAAGAGAGAGGGAGAGAGAGAGAGAGAGAAAGAGAGCTACTTACTCGAGGAACTCGGTGATGTAGTGTCTGGAGCACTTGGACCACTTCCAGGGCTCGGTGTTGACGCCCAGCATGCGCTGCATGATGTTCTGGACGGCCGAGCGGTCCTGAAAGCGGGCGCACACGTGGTCGTCGTCGTGCGGCGCATTTAACCTGCAACCGAAGAGCCGGCCGGTGCATTAGATTCGCGGAAGAGCGAGACGAGAGAGCGATTTTGCGCCTTTAGCTGGAAAATCGTCGAGACTTTGACTTTGGGTCGAGGCGAGGCCCGCGCTATTTTCGGCGCTCCGCTCCGAGTAACGTCGACTCGTCCGTGGAAAGTGGATTGAAAATCAGACGGCTAAATTAGCTGGAGTGCGGCCCCGCTCGCGGGCTTTATATTCTCGCTTTGCGCTCCCCTCCTTTGGTTATGCTGTTTTCTCGTTTTAAGTGCGAGTATTCGGCTAGCTTTCATGTAGCTTACCATCTGGGAATTTCGGAATAGACGAAACTATTCTAGGTAGTAAAGTATCCTACTGTCCGTGTAATTTTTTAAATCTCATTTTAAAAAGTATTATTTTTTGTAAAATCATTAGGAAGATGCTGAATATTAACGAATAAAATAGACAGATTATCTTCCGCGGCAAATATTTGATCAAGTAAAAGAAATCTGAAAGAGGTCTATTTATTTGACCAACTAACTAGAATAATGACCTCTTGAAATCGTTTCCCACTTAGCAGACATAGAACGTAAATAAGTGAAAATACTTTGGTATTTTAGCGAATCCGGAACTTGGACTTCTAATTATACAATCTTTTTTAAACATCTGACGACTGAATGCTCCAGTATTTCAGTAAAAGCTTTTATAAGAAATTCGATTCATAAATTGTCCCTGTATAAGTTTGTAAAAATTCCCCAAGAAATAAAAGCATTTAAAATACCAATATCTTGAAAATACCGCGTGAATAATGAAAACTTTCCGGATTCCCCCGCCCCCGTGAAATTTTCGCTCGTTTCTCTCGGGGCGCGATTTTCCACGGGTGGACGATTAATCTCGGAGCTGCGACTCCGTCGCGGCCACCGCGATGATTAAAACCCATTCGCACGCCGCGTCCGATTTAATTAATCATCCGGCGCAGGCGCGCCGAGTCGCGCTTTAACGCGTCGCGCAAATAGATAATAAACCCTTTCGCGTATATATATAAATTTAAGCACACGGCGCGGGCCAAAGCTCGTCCGCGGTCGGAGGGTGAGGCATATATATATATATATACTCACATGTGGCCGATCTCGTGGGCAATGGTGAAGGCGGTGGCGAGGCCGTTATCCTGGACAATGGTGCAAGAGGCGTTGGGCAAGCACATCCTGCCGAGCTCCGCCAGGCCGAGAGTATCGCAGAACTCCTCGCTGCCTTTCATGTGGCATAGGTTCTCCCTGGGGGAAAAGAGAAAAAAAAAAATCTCGGTGGGATATGCCTGTAAAACTGATTTACGCGTGCTTCGACACAATGCACCGACCCCAGCTATTCGGGACCGATAATGCTTTTCCTCGGCGCGCGCGAAAACCTCCGCGAGTATTCCACGTGTATACTTTAACGGCGAGATTAATATTTTATTTTTATGGTTTCCACTCGCGGGAGTGGAAGAGGTTTTGCTTTCGAATTAAATGGAATTTTTTATATAAGGCACGTCAAATTTAGCTTCGAGTTAAAAATTTATTGAAACGACAAAATATCGTTGCACAACGAAAAAAGAAAGTGTTTTTCTTAGCCAACATTTTCGACGGTCTACCGCGGCAACACTTGCGATGGAACCTGGCTATTACGGGAGGAAACTTGAAAAAGCGCTCGCTTTTTGCAAAGGTTATTTTTGCGGCTTAAGGCGGCTTTCCGCGCGGCCGCTAATGTTTGCATCAGTAGGCCGCGAGTGCCGCTTGCGCACACACATATATTGTTACTTAAGGGGCCTTTAATTTTGGCCGCTGTCGTGTTTCGTTATTGGTCTTCCGATGTAAGGCCGTATTTTACGCTGACGTTTATAGCTTTTTGTTTTGTTTGCCTTGTTACTCTTTTCTATGCGAATTTTACTACTCCCGCCGCTCTCTCTCTCTCTCTCTCTCTCTCTTTCTCTCGAAAGCCGGGCTCTGGAGTGAATTGTTTATAGTTGTACGAAATAGATACTTGCGCGCCTCTAAGCTAACCCAAATGCATTGTCTGCCTTGTTTACGCTAAATTATTTACGCTTTATGGGGAATTCCGTTTGAATTGTGAGTCGCGCTATTCTTGATCTACAGCGTTATATTGGAAAGCAGCGTCTGAATAATTTATTGCTCGAATTAATTTCCGACTATAATTTCCTAAATTTAAAAGCGTTCACCTACTTTGCTAATATATAAATACTCGTGTGCGAATCAAAACATTTTCTAAAACTGCGATCGCGAAGTCGTTAAAAGATCTAGAAAACGTGAGCTACGAGATTGTCGACCTCCAAAGTAAGCTTATAAACGTCAGAAATTAGTGGCGATTCGTCAAAAAACCGACGCGGACGCAGAGCGCGAGATGCGTTTTTGGCAGGTGCCCGGCGCCTCGAAGTGCTCGGGTATATCTAACCTGGTGAGTAGCAGTGCCATGTCGTGGTGTTCGGGCGACGAGTCGTCCGGATTGTTGAGCCTCTGCCAGTGGCAGAACTTCCGCTGCATGTCGTAGGCGTCGATGCCCAGTCGGCCGCTCTTCCGAACTCCGAACGTCGTGTTTATCTGCTTGATTTTGATTACTGCGATGCTTATCGGGTTGCCGATCGACGGGTCCTTGTGGATTCGCGACACCTAATTTCAGGGAAGATTGGATTTTTTTTTTTGGCGATTAGCGGTAGTTTGAGACGGGTGACAAAAACACATTGCGGCTATAAATTCACGACGAGTTAGTTCACACTGTGTATTAATAGAAGGTTGTAAATAAATAAATTAAATCAATTGCTGGCCTTTTATTTTTTAAACGCGGTACAATTGTTATGCACTCGCGGCTTTTTAATGTAACATCAGAGGGATTTAATGAAAGATGGGGTAACTCATAAATAAGTAATTGAGATAAATGTTATCTGTGATTAAGCAGAATCCCTTGAGGCTAAGGAATTTAGCTAGAAATCAATATCGCAATGGTCTTATTAACTGATTAAGCTATTCTTGTATCTTTGTAAGTAAGAAATTTTGCCGATGAAAGGGCACTCAGAAGCCGCAGTCCTTTCGCATAGACAGACGGGTATGTGTGACTTTATGCGCGCAGTCAATCTGATTATTGATAGAAAGGTTAAAGACAATTAATTAATTAGCAGAAAAAGTGCAGAGCTTTCGGATCGGATAAACAAGATCCTAAGTCCGCGAACGGCGAAAACTGGCAGCCCTTAAATAAGCAAGTCAAAGTTATCGAAGTTTGGAGCTGCGAGCTTCGGGAATGTTATACTCGAGAGGCAATCTGCATAAATTAGGGCGGCGGCAATTTGTTTTCGTCGAAATCTCTCTCTCTCTCTCTCTCTCTCTCTCTCTCTCCATACGCACCATGTTCATGAGAACTAAGATGTAGCTGGTGAGACCGGATCCGTGGTATTCTATCATCTTAGCGTCGGCCACGACCATTATCTCGATGAAATATTCCTTCGGCAGGGCTCGTCGCGAGCGCCAGTTCCCATAAATATCGAGATCGTAGTCCTGATCGCCCTCGAAAGCGAAGCTCCTTCCGCCATCCTCGTCGTAGCTGCGAGCACACGCGAGAGTATCTTATAAAGTTTTTCCTCTTTTTTTTCCTCTCTCTCTCTCTCTCTCTCTCTCTCTCTCTTTCGGCTCGTTCGTTAGGGGAACGCTCTTATCTCCGGCTAAGCTCTAATCGCGATTCTGCTGCGTTTAGAGTTACGGGCTTTTTCGGCGCGAGAGAGTTGAGTCTCATTCCGAGAGCGTCGGTTTCTAGGACTTTAATTGACTTGGTGCGCGCGAATTTGAAAAATATTTATTTACGAGAAAGTGAAGCGTCGGAGAAGCGAGAAAATTCCTTGTAGCACTGAAGTGGCGTACGTTTAAAATACAGGAAATGAGAAATAGTCATAAATCTAAGAGAAGCAGTAGCGAACTTGGATGATTTATATCACGGACATTTTTTGAGCTCAATCCTATTCCGGTGTAACGCGCTTTTCGAGCACGAAACTATAAAAAATATTTTCGCCAAGCTGACGGGAATTTCTTTTTTTGCAATTAAAGTAACTTCGCAACAAGTATTCGGTCAATCTTTTACTAAATCGACTCGATGTAAAAAAAAGTGAATTAGCATAAATCAACAAACGAAATCGACGATTATATCCCCGAGTTGTCGTGTCGAAAGCAACTCGGCATTGATGAAAAGAAAGGCAAAAAAGTTATCACCTGCCGTCATCTCGATCTTGCTGCCAGTAAGCGTCGCGTCTGCGCCTCCTGTGTCCATCCGAGTCAGGCGTGTCGTCGTAGGCGATCTCCGAGTCGCCCCCTTTGTTATCTGCAATCAATCAAGGATTCCAATAACTACAATTGAGATACTTCCTGATGATTGGGTGGAACAATAGACGTTTGATCAAGTTCGAAATTAGATTAGGAATCAGGACAGAAAAGCTTGTTAATAAGATGAATGATTGCTTTGTCGTTATCTTGACTTATCGATCTGATTTTACTATTTGTTGGTCGAACCTTTTTTCTGAATTAATGACCGTTGCAATATTTTAGCAGGTAAATTGTTGTAAATCAAACGGTCCTTTTAATTTTTCGTCAATTTAATGGATAAAATGTACTTTTAACTGAATTCTTCAGGATTGATTTAAGCTCTGAGAAAGAAAATTATTACCAGTGTAAATATAAGAGGATAATCAAGAAGATTTTCGTTAATAAAAAGGATTACGAGGCTAATATAACAAGCAATTTTATTATTGGGTGAAATCTTATTACCGGCGTCAAGTTTCACCGTTTTGACACGAAACAGAAACGAGTTTCCAAAGAACGGCACACGGAGTTTTTAATTTACGACGGAGTCGCGGGCTTGTAAAACACGATCATTCGAAGCTAACCTTTTCCCCGCTCGCGAAAAAAGGAGAACCCGCCGGTCGATTTCCGAAAGCCTGGGAGAGAGAGAGAGATTAACGGGCGACTGCATCCAGAAATTACGTCCCTCCTCCCCGTAATCTAGACCCCGAAGGCGCGATGTACGTTACGTTTTGCATAAAGTTTCGTCGGCACATCGCCGAGAGAAGAAAGATTGCGTTACCCGTCCCCTGTCACGGCGGGGCTAATTTTAAAGCCGGATTCTTTCGCGCACGACGCGGTGACGTAACGATGCCGCCGCCGCCGCCGCCGCTGCTCTCGGAGTCAACCACCTGTTTATAATACGAGCGATGCGCGAACCGTACAGGTGTTCGATTGCGCCGCGAGAGGAGGAAGATGATGCGGACGCTTTTTCGCCGAGAGAAGAGGAGACTCGCCGAGGCCGATGTCTAAGCAGTTATGTAAGAAGGCTCCGCCGGTGGAATCAAGATTCTCTTTTTTATTGGTTTAAACAATTTTTTATGCTTTCTTTTTCGGGTTGGGATACAAATTTATAAATGTTAATTTGCACGGCGGGTTTAATTAATCGGAAATTTTTTTTAGACGTTCTGTTTTCTTTGCAACGCTTCGGCAGACTCTGCGAGCTTTATTGATTTTAGATACACGAGAATTTTCGGCTTCGCGCCGACAAAGTTTTACGATTGATTATTTACACTGCATTTTCGTATATTTATTTTATTGCCGCGGCGAGGGAGCTATTAAATTTATTCAAAAGAAAGTGACATAATAAGGAAATTAAGCGCTCAACATTACAATAATTTATTTGCAATTTAAATTATAAATAAATTTGATTTTACAGAAATCTTAATTTTTAGTATTAAAATTGCCATGCCTCGTAGAACGAGGAGAAACGTCTGCACGGAGAAATTCAAGCGGCTTTTCTTGACAGCTAATTGAAACAAGCTGAAAAAGAATGACAGCTCTACTATTTTAGAACTGGATGAAAAATCGCCGGAGATCTTGATAGCTTAATTTCGCGTTTACAGAAACAATTTCCAGTCGTGTCTGCTGACGAGAAGTAATCTGATCCGATGCTATCATTTTAATGTTTGCTCGCTGTCTGGAAAACAGATTAATGCCTCTAGGTGAATTGTTATACAAACGTCGAATCTAGGAGCCTAATTTTAGCGACAAGCTTTCAAGTGATGCAGAACATTTCTTCTTTCAATGTTTCTTTCTTTTCTTAAAAAAAAACAAAATTTCCTCTCTCTCTCTCGTTAAATTAAATTCAAATAAAAGTATTAATTTCCCGTTTTATTAAAACAAACTTGTTAATATAAATGCAGAGTCTGCCTAAATCTAAAACAAAATTCAATATTTGTAAAACTACCGGAGACAAACAAAACGCGGTGTTATTGAACGAAATCCATAAAAAACGATCACCGCGATTCGAGCCAAGCACATTTGTCTAATAGCTATATAAGAGAAGAATCGATGGATTGTTGGATCAGCCAGACGTCAGTGGCCGACCTTTTAATAATAAGCCTCTGATCGGACCGCCTGTCGTTTTTTCTGGGTACGGTCCCTCTTAATTGGGCGTAACGATTTTGCGCGTCCGAGAATAAGAAGGAGAGTAAGCGCCGGCTAAATAATAATCACGTTAATTGGACGTTATTTATCCATTTCGCTTCTGTCTCGAGCTTCATTGTAAGCGATCGCGCGGGAGTTTTGTCGTCGCTTCTTTTTCGGACGATTTAAACGAGATTGTGATGAATGTTTATGCCGATTGGCAATGTTACAAAGGCGCGCCACGGTTATTGTCGGAAAAGGCGCGCAATGAGAGAAAATTTTGCTAAGTTTAATTCAGAGCGGGAAACAATTTTTTAAGATCTATAATATTACTCTGAGATAGCTAATTTATTGAAAAATTGATGACGTACGAAAAATCGCGTGTAACTCGATTCTTCAATCAAGACACTTTGCGAGAAAAAAAATTTGTAATTTTAAAGTGCGCAAATAAATCACTACAAAAAAAAAGGAGGCGCAGATAAAAAGTGACTAAATACGCAAACCACATTTTACATAAAAATATACACCTCGTACACTCTTGGCAGTTGTCCTACATAATAAATTATAAAACGAGATTAGATTAAACCGAAAAGAAAAACGCAGCATAATTGTCCATAACGAAGGCAGGACACGGCAGAATTCGAATAAAGCACGGGGCGATTAAGAAGGCAGAGGAGAGACGAGTCTGGCGAAACCGGTAAACGCAATTATTCAGCCGCGAGCAACTGCTGCTGCCGCTGCCGCCGCCGCCGCAACGCGGCCGGGATGATGATATGATGTACACGAGAGGCTTACGCCTCTCTTCTTCTCTCTCCCGCAATAATAATAACGAGAGCTTTCGCGCCGACGCGCGGCTCTGAATAATACGGTGCTTTTGTCCGCTCCTCGGATACAAAGACTTTGACTCCTCGTTGCTTCTTCTTTTTTTTCGCCCGGCCGATGCGAAGATAAAGTAATTCTTATTTATGCTTTATTGATAAGACGTGAATTTATGGGTCTCGCGCGCGCGGATGAGGCACGTTCAAGTACCTCGCAGTTTTATTTTTTAAATTTTTATACCTTCTCGCCAGAGAATTTTAATCGTCGACGAAAGATTCTCAAAGACTTTAATAAAACGATTAAAGACCGAACTGTTAAACAATAATCTCGACACAATCGCACAAGGCAGTCCGCCCCGAAATCTCGCTTCCCGATCTACCCGTCGTCTCCGCGGCAGTTCCGCTCCGCGGCGCAAGGAGCCATCATCGGGCATATCCGCGGCTCTCGCGATGCGATCGCGCGGGACGCGAGTTTTCGCGTGTGCGCGCGCTCCTATATATACGGGCTACCGTTATCCTCGGTATGCGTGAACGCCTCGCTCTTTTTTTTTTTTTCCGAGCCCGGCGGCCGCGCGCGAGATCGGCGGGACGCGGGTCGCCGCGTCGTGCACACCGCGTCGCTCGGATTTATTGGCCGCGCGCTTTTTCGAGGCTCGGGAGACGCTTCCTGAGTGTCCGGGCGCACGACATCCGTGACTCTCCTCGGCGAAGCACGACTTTAATGCGAGGATTTTATTGCCGGCGCGTAAAGTGTCTTTATTGTTTTAGGGCCTTTTAATTGAAGGGAGTGCGCTTTTATTGCCTTCTGCTTTTCTGTTTTTCTGTTTTTTTTTTTGCCAAGTACGGAGAGAAAAGGAGAATGGATTCGTTTCTCGGACCCGGATTAAGTGTGTGCAGAGGGTGTGCAGATTTTTTGTTGCATTTGTCGAGTGATTAAACACTCGAAATACCTTCGAGTATATATGTTTTAAAGAATGCGGCTCGCGTGCTTGATGAATCTACTTATTATGTAGAATAAAATAATAATAAAGTTGTAATTTGTGCATATATAACATGTGTTGATGTACACTAAAAATAGTAAACAAAGCAATCATCAACAGATTGACCTTTCTGCAATGATACTGGAAATGCTTCATTAATTAAACTTTATAAGAATTCTTTAATGCGTGCTTTAAATCTTTTTACTGGCGCTTAAAAAACCAGAAGTTTCTTACCGATAACTGCGCATCCGTGACCTTGACCGCTGGGCTCGTAATCTTCGGGCAAGTCATTGGCCGTACGATTGTTCGGCGTCGCGGACGAAATCGTGTCAAAGTTTTTGCTGTTGGTGCTCCAAAAAATGACGTGCTGCAGCGGCAGACTTTCCGCCGGCTTCTCGCTGCCGTTGGTCCACCGCTCCGTCGGCTTGATGAAGTAATTTCCCGAGGACGTTCTGATGTGTCCAGTCTGTCGAGAAAGAGAGCTTCGTTTTCAAGAATCGAACTTTTGAAAATATATAAAAATTGGCAAATGAAAAGCGAATCGATAAGGCAAGTATTTGCTGGTTGGCGTCCACCTACAGCTTGAATTTCCTTAGCAGAGTGGGTGTTTTCTGATAAAACGTTGAATTTTTACTCGGTTATGTCATCCGTAAATAAAATAAACATTACCAATTCTGAATAATTCACATTAGAATGAAACTAAACTTACTTTAAAGAGTCGAGAACTGTCCGGAAATCTTGGTCGACTCTTCCCACCCCCAAAATCCGTCGCTAACCGACAAACGACTACTTCCACCGACCCATCAATCATTCCTTCTAAAAAAAAAAAAAAAGCAACCGCAAAAGACCGCAAACCGCGTGTGAACGCGAGCTAAACCTCAAAGCTCATAACACCCACAATCCTAAAAGAAATTTACTCCGACACTTTTAATGAATGACTTTATAAAATCATTCAGCGCTCTCGAATCTAGTGGAATAGATCGGAGTCGGCTCAGGCCCTGATTTACGGCCGTTAGAAAGAGAGAGAGAGAGAGAGAAAGCGCATTTTAAAGCGTGACGTCGTAGGTTCACGCTCTGATTCATCCAAGGTCACGTAGCGTGTGTGGGTCCCCTCTTTTGCACGAATGCCTTGGCGATTTTGAGGGAAGCTAAACAACGCGTCGCGGGAGCGTTTTCTCCTTCTCTCTATCGCTCGCCTTTTTTTTTCAGGAGGTTAGCGGCCCGCGAGCTTTTTTTTTTTATCCTCGTGATGTATAGGCTGAGTCATGCGCGAAACGAACGTTCTGCGCTGTGTACGTGTGTACATTGCCGACGTTTTAATGGGCGCGAGTTTGCTTTGCGTGCTTTTTGCCGATTAAAAAGTGGCTCTCTCGTTCTAGGGCTTTTAAAATCATATCGTATACATATGTATATGCCTCGTCTAAATGCGAAATCTCGGAATTCTATTTCGGCCGTCGGCAGGTTCGGAGTCTTTATTTTTAGGCGTGCACATCTTGTAAAAATGGCAGATGCAGGCGTTTGCGGAACTCGTAAAAACAGCTGGGCTTTCCAGGAGGCAAATTAAAGAGGAAGACTTACCATTCCGTGGCAGAGGCTGACAGCGACGTCGGACTTGGGATCTCCCTCGACGTATCCGCTGTAGAAGCAGCGCAAATGCGGATCCGGAAATTCGCGCACCGACGTGTTCTCGCTAATGCGCGTCACCTAAAATTTCAATTTTATACTTTCCGGTTATCTTTTTGGGGAAAATTTCAATTTTATTCTCGGAAACGTTCGTTTCAAATCGATTCCGATGAGTCGCTTAAGCTTCTTGAAAATGCACATGTTTCTAAAACTATATATAGATAGCTTAAAAAACTTGATCAAAAAAATTTGCGTTGACACGCTACGTGAAGAAACCGTCTTTAACTTGCAACTTTTTTCTATCGCTGCTCATTAGCTGCGTTTAATAATAGGTCGGAAAGAATTCTAGGAAAAAAGTCATTAGTATAATATCCAGGCTTGTAAAAATAAACATAGCTGCTATTCTGGTAAACTCTAAATTTATAAACAGATCCATTTTAAACTGCCGACAGTACCGCAGAAAATGATGCAAATGAATACAGGTATAGCGGCGTAATAAACTTACCGATACCCCTGGAGGCGCAAAGCTACTGTCCTCCGTGAGTCTGAGATGAAATTTACGCCCGAAGGCCGTGAATTCGTACTGCGGATGCGGATCCCAGACCTTGCTTTGACTGTGTCGAAAGTGGCCGCTATGGTGTCGCTCCGCTTTGGAATGCTCGTCGACTGCAAATATAAACCTGCATTTACATTTTGTTCTCTCTGCAGCGGGAACGGGGATAAATATGCCGAGCAGGTTCGTTACTCCCACAGTTTAGATATTTTGCGTCTTGTAATTCAATGAAGAAATTGCAGAAGTTAACCTTTCCGAATTGCACGTAAAAGGCAGAGTGTCGGCCTTAACTCTATTAACGATCGAGCGGCCACTCGAAACTTTTTTCGGCGCGCACTGCATTTCATAAGGTTCGTCCACCCCTTATCTCATCTGGGGGCCTTTTAATAGATCGAAACGAACGGTAATTGGTGAAAAATGGGTTTTTTAACCCCGAGCCTCGTACGCCGGCGAAAATATTCGTCGTTAAGATAATTGAAAGCATTCAGCTTGATAAGGACGGCTTATCCGATCAATTTTGGTAGTTGCAGCTTGAAGCCGCGCGTTTTTCTCCCTCGGATTGGTCGGACCGACGCTGAATTCACAGTCATTGAATTGCGATTATTGCGAAATTTTCAACGGCTAATTGGGAAATAGCGTTCTGCCGCTTTGCGCAATCGTCACGCGGAGGTATTAATAATTTTTTAAGAATCGTAGAATGAGACATAAATAACAAGTGAATTAATTAAACATGCAAAGCAACGCGCATAATCAAAACTTTCTGTTTATCGTCAATACCGATACTCCTTACGTAACTATTTACGTTTTCTAAAACATGTTTATAATAAACCAAAATTTATGCCGACTCGAGGAATATGCAGAAAATCCCCAATGGTCGGCCACGGCAAATCTCAATGAAATTATCCGCCGCGAAGCAACTCGCGCGCCGTGCACTCGCGGCGAGTAACTCTCGGTGCGTGGTGACACCGCGAGCGACGGGGGGAAGGAGGAGAGAAAAAAAAGGGCCGCCCGCAATAAACGAGACAAAGGGGATTCCGAGCGAAATCCGCATTGCTCAATATCGGCTTGTCGACTTTTCTCTCGCGGCCGTTCCATCGAGCAAGAAAGCTCTCTCTCTCTCTCTCTCTCTCTCACTCTCGCGCGCCAGTCGCGATCGCCGCGAGATATTGTCCCGACTTGCGCGGCGTCTGCAGCCCCCGATAGATCCGCGGCCCGCGATAAGGCGGCGCGTTAGCGGCTACGAGTTTCCATATTTCATTAGCGCGGTGAGCGCGCGGCGGCGCAGATTAATCGCGTCGGATAAGTCACGAGCGCGCGGCCCGCCTCGCGTGTGTATCGCGCGCGATCGAGAGGAGAGGATTGGAAAGGCGAGAGAGGGGTATTTAGCAGAACGCATCGGCGGCGGCGACGGTAACGAGAGTCTTTCGAAATTCGCGCGCGGGACCGCGGAGGATCGCGAGACGACGCGAGCTTGTCGCTTGTCGGAGCTCGCTTTCAGCTGCTTGGCTCGCTTGCTCGGGGCTTCTTTTTTTTATGTTAATTAAGAGATTCGAGAAAAATTTCCGATTCTTATCGCCCGAGGAAATTTAAACCGCGATCTATTAAAGGTTAAACGAAAACGTGCGTTATTGATAAATTAAAAAATTTCGTTGAACGTCGTCACTGAGGAACTTTGAAAAGAGTCAAGTCGTCGGCGCGGCTTGAGTTCGGGGGCAAAAGAAAAAAGCACGCTCTATACTCACGCGGATCCTCGAAAGAATTTTGATTGGCCTTGGCGAGGACGATGTGCACGGACTCTCCGCTGCCGCTCGGCAGAATTTCGCCTTCCGAGTGACCCCAAGTCCGGTCTCTGATTTCGTCTGGACTCGCGGGCCCGAGGCCCGTCGATTCTTCCGCCGCCTTGACTTTGCTTTCCGCTTCTGAAACAGTAGAAGGTCCTTTGTATCGATCGCTGCCATTTTTCGATATTCTTCCTGTTAAAAGTGGCTTAATTTAAGTAAGTGCCGCTCCTGCTGCAATCAAGGAGCAGGACGCGAGGACTTAATAATAAATTAAACCGTTCCTGTGTTATAAATTTCAAGCGCGCACAAGTTAATTTAATTACTCGAAACTATTACGGAATTTAACGAGAGCGCGGGGAGCACGTGGCGGGGGTCTTAAAAACGTTAGTCGAGGAAAAAAAAATGTATCCAAGGCGCGCAATTAAATTTTCTGCTTGGCTAACTGAACGACACGAGAAATAGTTATAGTTATTCGATATCTGTTTACAACCGGCGCCAACAAGTACTCGAATGTTATTAACGATCGAAAGTTTTCGGAGCAAGTTTTGCATTATATACTTTTGTTGCCCCGTCGACATGAAGTATTAGCATAATCAATTAGTCCGCCCGGATTTTTTCAATCTCCCCGTCGGGTATACCTTTTCGATATATACGTATATAAAAATCGACGGATTACGTCGGCGGCCTGCAGTGGCTGCCTCCTCCGGTTCATTTATTATTCTTGCAAACAGTGACAGCAGTCGGTGGAAAAATTTTATACACACTACCGATATATCTCCTTCTCTCTCGCGCAACTCGTTTATTTTTTCAGCGTGGAAATAAGCTGAGTCTTCGAGGCGCGGATCTATCGGCTATTAGGTCATGCGCGTAAATGGATCTTGTGTATATTTCTGAATCGAAAAAATCGTTAAGCCGCTCGAGAAGGCCTATTTTTACGATACATAACCGTTACTCCGGAAGGTCAGCGATTTAGTTTTAAAAGGGGAGTAAAAAGAAACATTATACTTCAATATGGAAACCGAGAGCCGAGATCGCTTCCTCGGAGAGCTTGATGATTCATCAAAAGGCGGCCCTTCAGCCTTGGCGTAAAAAGCGAAAAATTTCGCGCCATAAATCGAATCTCGCCGGTTGGCGGCCTCCGAACCGATGGCAGAATTCCAGCTCCCATTAATCTCCGTCCCCCGGGGATTCTTTCGCCGCGCGGCGAGCCTCCCGCTTCGGAGGTTCAAATAGTGCGAGAAATCGGGCGCCGGCTCAGCACGTAATTGTATAATAATATATCAAATCGCGCGCGAGGATCCTCGGCGACTCGCGCTCCGATATAATGTATTGCCTTATCTGCCGGCCGTTGAGCGATGATATTACGCGCCGCGCCGACTTCTTGGCCGCGGCAGCTTTCCGGGAATCGTTCGGATGAAATCTTCCATGTACGGTGTCGAGACTTTGACCTTCTTTACCCCTGAAATGGAACGGCTCGTAGGCATTTTTTCGAATCCATCGATTGAGCCTGATTTTTTTTTTTTTTTTTTTATTTTGGCAGTGGTGCGAGGCAGTAATGCGATATTCTTTTTAAAAAATTCTGCTGGTAACAACATTGAATAATTTTAGCTCAGATAAACATGTACGCGCGCAGTACGAGCAATACTTTACGGAAAATCGAATCAACGCGGGATAAACCAGATCTGAATTTGTAAGAAAAAGCTCTCTCGCAGCGGAGAAAGTTGTCGCTGTCGTTTGATAGGAGTAACAACACAGTAGAGAGGGGACAAGAGAAATGCGGGGGTGAAGCACAATAGCTAACTAATCAATAAGAATCGAGGATAAAAATCGTTCACAAGAGGCAGATTAGATTGCGGCAGATTTACTGGGGTGTGAGAATATAAACTTTAAATTCTCCACGGGCGGCAGGAGTTCGCGACAATGGGACATCAGCGTAACATAAAATTCATTTTTCCGCGGGGAGATTTTATCGCCACGGTTAAATTTAATAATAACTTCATATCGGGCTATAAAAATTCAGTAAAGTTACAGCGCTCTTTACGAGCCGCGTAATCAATTAAGAAAATTAATCGAAAGGCTCGCGAGATAAAACAGCAAGGGATTATACAATGAGCATCCCTCAGAGCTGGGTAAATATAAAATAGAAAACATTGAAAACGCGGGCCTCGCAAGCTCTCTGGACTTTGGCCTCAGCGGCATCGAAAATTATCGTGTATAGGTAATCTCCGCTGCCGCGCGTTAATAATGGCCCATAAGAAAGAGAGGCGGAGAAAGGAAAGAGATCGCGAGCTTAAATACGCGGTTAAATTTAACTCGCAAAGTTTATCCTTTCGGCACGCGCTCCTCGCAATTGTTCCATCGGGCGACGGGCGAACTGTTCGCCCGTTTATACGCTTCGCCATCGCGGATGTGTAGTAGTAAATCGCCAGAAATAACACATGTAAAACGCTAATTGGTACCAGACACATAGCCGCGCCCTTTGTTACTAAAAAAAGAGCCGCTTTTTCGTTTGTTTACTCTGTTCGCTCGTGTTTTTGCTATTTTTTTTTTTTTTTTCGCTCGAGCTCGACTTTTACGAGAGCTACTTGTTTGCATTTTCGAGACTTTTTACGAGACTTTTATATCAGGGAGTTTGTACGGCCTTTAGTTGCTTTTTTTTTATTAATCCGCTCGATATTATTAAAAAAATGAGCAAAATCGGATTTAGCATTATAAAAATTAAAATTCGAGAAAAAAAATGTGTTTATGCTACTGATTTACGGTACAGAGGAGTTCGGTGTAAAGCAAAACATATATATGAAAATACAAATTCTGCGCCGCTGCCACATAACATGTAATAAACCAAGCAAGAAAACAATTAAAATTTCGTACAAAGTGAAAGCGCGCCGACAAACATTATCGTAGCTACCGCCGTTGGGCTCGGCAAAATAATCAAGAAAACTTAAAATACGAGCTAAACAAAGTCGCGAAAAACCGGGCAAAGCCGCTCGCTGATCGATACCAGAAGTGCGAACCGACGAAGGGACTATTTCTAGGAGCGGCACAAGATTAATCGTCTTCGCGTAAAACGAGTACTTTGGCCGGCGGAAAACCACGCCGAGATGAAAAACGTAAATCGAAGACAGAGAGGAGGATGCACATTTCGACCGGTGCACCGATGTCACAATCGCGCTTATTTTTAAGCCTCGTTTACGGGGCTCCCGCGGCGGAAATTTCGTCTCCTTCTAATTATCGGGGCCGGTCGTCGGTTAATACGCCGCGCTTAATTTTAGATTCGCGACGGGCGAAGAGGAAATTTTTATTTCTGCCTGTGATTAAGCGTCTTCTTATAAGGGGAATAGTTTGGAAACGTCGAGTCAACTGGTTATGAAAAGAATTTAAACGTTAAATAATTTTATGGTCAGTTTTATAATATAAATTAAATTTGCTTTAAAGATAAGCGAAGAAGATTTTAATTGCCGTTTAAAAGTATGCGATATTGAATTCACATGAATTCTGCCATTATCTTAAACACTGATGTAAGCCGTTTAAAAGTTTTCACGTATACTTCGGTAAACTGTAAGACTTACTCGATTAAAATTGATATCGTCATTTTTTATTTAAAACGCGAAGACTTTAT
The DNA here is from genome assembly GCA_900474385.1 of Ormyrus pomaceus. Lineage (NCBI taxonomy): Eukaryota > Metazoa > Arthropoda > Insecta > Hymenoptera > Ormyridae > Ormyrus > Ormyrus pomaceus. The sequence goes on from UCOM01001676.1 coordinate 36,251, forward strand.
TACTCGCAACACCGCGGTAAAACTCTCCGGGCGGTTTAAAAAAGTTACACACGACTACATCGTGCCAGTTTGAAAAAACACCGCGGCACAACACGCCCACCGACTGAACACCGATTATATATATATATATACAGTTTTGTCTCGCTTCTAACATCCGACACATGTCGCCGTGTTTCGCGTCCGGCGCGGTAATGTTTTGAGACGGGAAAAATGTGCCAATCAAAACAAATGAGCCGAAACAAGCGAAGAGAGAGAGAGAGCTTTGCCGGCGACGAGCCGCGGCGAGCGATGTCGAAATTACCGACGAAACCACGCGCGCGGGGGGCGCGGATACCTGACCCACTGGGAAAAAATCCGGAGCGCCTCGTCGTCCGAAAGCGGGCGGCTCCGCGGAAAGCCAAGAGACTCGCTGCAACCCGAGACACACCGGCTCGGCTCCTGATAATACGCACGTCACGTCTATCTTTTAGCCGCCGCAGCCTTGGCAATGACTGCCGACAAAGAATGCATTCTAGGTACGCGGGCATCGGCGTTCGGGCAAAGAGCTGAGGCCAAGCGCGCGGCTCGACTTTGGATTTCCGGCACGTGCGGCTCGCCTCGCGGCGGAACGCGAGGGCGCGATCCTCTTTCCATCTTTTTCGGGGGGAGGGG
>UCOM01001677.1:0-36742 GCA_900474385.1 Ormyrus pomaceus
TTAAATATTTCTTAGATCCAAGTAAATATTTACTTGAAGATGAAATCTGTAATTTATAAAATAATTGATCAAGTTAATAAAATATTTCTTTCATTTATTTCGTTATTTCTTTGCAACAAATAAATATTTAGTTGAATTTAATTTTATACTGCAATTAATTGTGTTATTTTGAAAGAAAGAAATATTTCTTTGATGGAATGAAGTTTTCTGCTGTTTCGATGAAATATTTCATTATACAAACTGAAGCTTTTCAACTAATTTCATTTGTTTGATTCAATAATGTCACATGATTAGATGAATAAGATTTTGTTTGAATCAAAGAAATATTTCATTAATATATTTTGGATAACATATTTGCTTAGTTCAATTAAATACTTTTTAGTTTGATTATCTATTTCTTTAAACCAATCGTTATTTCATTGATTCAAAGAAATATATTTCTACGAAATATATTTCATTGAATCAAAGAAATTTTTTTCTCAGTGCACCTCGCAGCCGCAAGAGCGAGCGAGAGAGGGCCAGATTACGGATGCAATCTTGCTTCGACCGTCAGTCAAAATCAAGTGTGCACGTGCTAAGCGCGTATATTGCATATACTCGCCCAGGCTAACCCGAACGGCGGCTCCGAATTATTGAGCTTTCGCACGAGGAGCCGAGAGAAAAGAGTCGCTAATCTCCGGCTCTTTATTTTTCTGCGTGCGGATTTGAGACGATTTGTAAAGTTTTAATACGTAGATTGAGCAGGATTACAACGAATCAAGTAGATATACACCGCTTTAGTCATACCCGATTTGATGTGCTTGAACTTTTTGGTAAAGGGTATATTCATCTTGGCCAGAACAAGATAAATTTGTAAAAAGTTAAACGCTCGAAGAAAGACGGGGAACATTAAATTTGATCCTCGTGAAAGGGCACTCAACTATTCCACTTAACACTAGTAAAAGATAATATGCGATCACTGTGATCTCCCACCGCGGCACAGTAGCCCCTCTCTTCTCCAAACGTTTTCGCACCCAATGCTCCCGAGCTGAAATAGTTGAGTGAAATTTAGCCTCGAGCCATAAAAAAAAGAAAAGAAAAATGAAAAACAATGAAATCCAGAGAGGCAGCTTCGGCTTCGGGGGCGGCAGCCTTTACGGCATCGTTTACGGCCCCTTAGTAAATCAGAATTCCCGAGAGCGAGAGCGGAATCTCCTTCTCTCTGGCAGGGCGGCGTTGACGACACCCGTTAAATCGACAGCGGCGACGGCGGCGGCAGCCTGCAGCTTGCGCTAAGCGAGAGAGTCGCCCGGGCACTTATATGCTCCGTGTGCCCAGTTATGCGCCCGAGGATATCGCGCTCTTGATGGCTCGGCCACGTCTTGGACGGCGGAGCGGCTGCTCTCCGGGAACGACATTGTTTCGCGAAGGTTACTCCCCAAGATTTCGGCCGTATGGATGCGCGAATACCTGGCACACGCTTGCCGCTTGCGTGCTCGAGCCCAGTATGTCTGCACTCCATTGTCTCCGGCTTTCCTCGATCGTAAAGCGCCGGCATTTTCAGAATCGATAGGATGAAAAAGCTTGGAGATTAATACGTACGAAGCCTGTACAATTTGGAAGACCGGTCAGAATGGACGAGTGGATTTCAAAATCTCGCTTGAACCCCGGGGAGGGAACTGTAATGATTATTGCAGCGATGAAGAGAGGCGGAAGACCAGAACTTAAGAGGATCGTTGGAGAAGCGAGAGAGAGGGAGCCAAGGAAAGGGACGTAAGGAGCAGAAAGGGGTGAATTTGACTTGGTCGGCAATCGATAAATTATACACATACGCATGCCCACGCAGACCCATCTTGTTACGTAAGTAAAGCTCCTTGGGCTGCCCTTTCGAGAAATTCATTAAAATATTTGTGTACACAACGGTAACGTTCAATGAATTGAACGTAAGTAATAATTTCTGTCGAGCATAAATTAATAATCAGCTAAAGCGAGCGAAAGAGCGGCTAGCGCCTGAAAATGGAAAATCCGCAATCGGGCATCCGAAAAAGTTAAGCTCGTCTTTCGCGAGAGTTTGCTTCTCCGGCCATATAAGAAAACGCGCTTGAGGAGAAACTACCCCGTATAGCCTCTTGTCCTCTCGGCTGGGCTCCTGACTCCTTCCCTTAGCGGCTCTAATTTGCATTCCCCTGAGCCGGCGGCCCCCCTCCAGCTTCCCCTTCTTTACAAGAAGCAGCGGCGGCGGCGGCGGCGGCGGCGGCGTCGACGGCGGCAGCGGCCAGCCCGTTGTGTGTCCGTCTTGAGAGAATAAGGAGAAGGAGCTCTCGCGCGCGCACGCACTGCTCCTTTCGCCCCTGCGCCACGTATCCACGTCCGGCGCGGCCAAAGGCCGAGCTTGCATACGCGGCAGGCGCCAAGCCAGCGTATCCGACTTTGCTCTCGGCCCCGGCGATAGAATGAGCTACGAAGTGTCTGAGATTTTCCCGGGATATTTATGGGCCGAGGGAGGAAGGAACTTGGGGGCCCTTTAGCGCCCTTCGGCACTATCGCTGATATTCTTTAATTCGATTATTAATTTGTTTAGGTCAGTTCTATACGTTTCTGCTTTGTTTAAAGACTCAATAATTTGGTCAATAGATGAAAATTCTCTTTTAATTAGCGTCGTAGTACACCTGGTATTCTAACATATAAGTAAGATAAATGATTTTATCCAAAATTTTGCATAATGAGAATAGCATTAGTATAAGAAAAATGAATAATTGAAATACGGATTATCTCAGATTGAAGGTTGAATATTCATGAATTATTTATTCAGAAGTTACGTGTTTCTAATCGCACCGGCTAATAAATCATTTTTACACCGCGCGCAACATAAAACCTGAAATTTAGAAATCAATGTTTCCTTCCACCGTAATATTTCACAGAGAACAGATAAGAAAATTTAGCTAATGTTATTTGAACGACTGTGCATAAAATGATTAGTAAGCCCATTCAAATGTTCGCTCACGCAAAAACCAAGCCGCAAAACCAGGATCAGCCTCTGATTATTATTATTAAGAGAAAACAATATGCGCGCGCAGATTCGGTTCTCGGTGAGGGTTCGCATAATTCCTGATTAGGGTGGAAGGAGAAATGTGCCTGCACGCGTCCTCCCCTGGCGACAATAAGGCACGCGGTGAGGCAGGCGCTCATCAGCAGACGGGAAGGAGAGCAGTCCGAACGATGATCCGCGGCGAAGTACCGCTCGCCTGTATCCTTCGAAGACTTTGCTAGTTGGGTTGCGGGGTTACGCGTATATAAGGGTTACGTGCTCGCATCAGTCATCAGCGCGGCGGCCATATTGCCATCCCTGGCCCCCAAAGCCCAGGACAAGCCTGATAATTCTCCGCTCCTCCAGAGGTCGTTTCTCCGTCTTTTCCTCGGCGCTCTCTCTCTCTCTCTCTTTTTAGCCCTCTTTTTAGCCAGCCGCTGCCGCCGCCGCCGCCGCCTGTGTCTTAGTCTTATACTCGCTTTCTTCTCCTTTTCTCCCTTCTTCTGGCGGCGCGAGGCGCTTCTTCGTCTTCTTCTTATTTGAACCCCCCGCCTCTCGGCCGGTGCCCGGGCTGCTTAATGAGAACCTCCACCGCGCCACCCCACCTTACACTTGCGAGAGAGAGCGAGAGAGAGAGAGAGAGAGAGCGCCCGGCGGAACTTTTGTTGCTCTTTCTCTCTTTCTCCGTCTCGCTTCCTTTTCCTTCCTTCTTCCTCTAACTCGCGGTGTAAAAAGGCGCCCCGAAAAGGGGAGAATCCTGCCGTCTCCGTCGGTTCACCCTTCTTTTTCTCCCTTTTCGGGCGGCGGGCGCTCTCTCTCTCTCTCTCTCTCTCTCTCTCCCTCTCTCTGTCTCTGTCCTTCTTCATTTGCGTCTTTCGCACTCTTAGCTAGGCAAATGAGAGAAAACGCGACGCGGGGGTATAAGAGTTAAGAGCGCGGGAGCGAGACGGAGAGACGCGCGCCAGTCGAGGGGCGCCGCGAGCGAGAGAGAGACGGAGGAAAGGGAATCGCGTCCCCCACATACGCGAGACATTTTAGACTTTTACGGTATTGATTAGCGAAAAATTAACATCCCGCCCGCGCCGCCGTCTCTTCCTTCAGCTCCCAACCTCCTTTCCCCGTCCCTTTTCAAACGAATCCTCCCCTTCGCCTCTTCTTTCGCTTCCTTCTTCCTGCGTGAAAGCATTAGAGCGCAACCTCGTGCAGGCAGTTTATATAAGGATGCCCGTCCCTACATCGACGTTTTATTTTATTTCGAGATTAAGCTTCCGAGCTAAGCGAAATTATTCCTTATAAATTATATCGCATTGGTCATACTAATTAAAAGGAGCATTTTGTCTATAAATAAATCTTTAGAAATTAGTTTAATTATCATTAAGTTTTTTAAACTTTGTCAAACCTTCCCCACGCAAGAAGCAAAATGCTTTTTAGTTTATTTCTCAATTAGTATTTCTAATAATACATCAAATAAAATTGAATATATTTTAATTCTGCCCGCATTTTTAACATTTAAACGCCCCCATCTTTTTCTCTTTCTCTCCTTCTTAGCCGGTACTCTTAGCTATATACATAAAGTGATAACGCCGCCCGACGCAGAGTTTGAGTCGTTTATACGCTAAGTAGGATCGACAGATTTTCGAAGCTGAATAACCCTTGATCGGAGCAATTTTGGAGCGTCATTGAAAGTTTGGGTAGGTTATTTTAAAAGCCAAAGCGGCTAATACGATTCAGGCTACTTCTTTTGATACATCGAGACTGCTCAATACCTGTCTAAATAAATCAATTAATATGCTTGAAAATACTTAAATTTTAATTAAATTTTAATTAAATCGGATTTTGGAGCCATTTAAAGCATAAAAAACGAAGCTCACACTATACGCAGCAAGAACGTATTGGTAGAAAATGTTTTTTAAAACTGTAAAAGATGTATGATAAATGAATCCCAGGCAATTGATGAATTTTTGATGATCGGCCGATTTTATTTATCTTTTAAGACTCATGCACGATTGTACTTAAAAGGAGTGGGTTGCAGTTCAAAGCTTAGCATTCTTTCGTGATGGATGCGGCCACTCGTAGATTAGATTGCGAGAGCCAAGGGGTCATTATGGTTACGTGTAGGTAAGCGAGTCGGTTATTCGGCTGTGCTAACCATCGATTACCCCTTCGGACCAATTAGGGGGGGGGGGGGCCGAGTCGTTACATGTAAATGTAATTTGCGGCGAGTCTTTTTGATTAGTAGTATCTGCTAAAGTAAAATCACGCATGAAGAATGAGCTGCACTTGAGGCAAAACTTGGACTGAACTTCAAAACCGGCGATTAAACTAATGCCGCTATTTATTAAACAAACTCAACCGACTACTATTGGTTATATTAACCTTCGAGATTAGGTTATTATTGTTTTAGGTTTAAGTAATTCCTAGTTAATTGTGATTTATTTGCTGTAATAATATTGAGAATTTGTGTAATTTATTGGTACTTTTAATAAAAGGAATAAAATTTTCGCTTTAAACATGAAAGTTTAATTTTTGCTAGATAGGGGCATTATAATGCATCCGAGGTTTCCTAAGAGGAGAATTTTTGCGGAAAAATATCATTGTATTATAATCAGTTTCATCCGCGAATAATAAGGATCTTTGAAGCTGGGAGGAGCGAAGTATAACAAGATGTAAATTTGATGCCGCTCTACGTGGGATCCCAAAATCCGACTCGCGAGAATCTTCAAAGCGCGGTAAAGATTCGCTGAACGATGCACAGAACGTCAGAGCAGAGACACGAGAATTGCGCGCCATTTCAATAAGGTACATAAGGTGGTTAAAAAGCTCCCGGAAATCTTGGTCCAACGCGGGAACGCATTTTATCGGCAAAGAGGAAAAAAATGCAGAAGCGATGAATAAAGTTGGCGGGAATAAAGCGAAAAGTGCCCAGTGTCGGATCGCAAAGGGGTGGTAGGAGAAGTCCGCAAGCAGCCGTTGATCTTGGCTTGAATCGGCTGCGTACCCACACTGCGGACGCACGAGGCGCTCGGCCGTCCGCTCGGGGGGTAAGGTGCACGCGTAGGTGGGGGGTGGCTCGGCGATCGGGAGAGCGAGAGAGCCTTAGCTGCTCGGGGCTCCGGTGAATGGCGAGAGAGCGAGTGAACGGCTTGCCCTCGTAAAGACAGCGCGGCTACCCCTTCTTGGCCGTTGCAAAAGGGGGGCGAAGATGGGCCGAGCTAAGACGAGGCGTAATGACGCCCTGAATCAATATGTGGAGGCCACTGAGATATGCATACGAACTCGCGGCGCGAGCGCGCAGCTCTCTCTCTCTCTTTCCGCTCTCGCCGCGAAAGGGTGAGTTTTCTCCTTCTACCTTCCAGCCGGTAGCAAGACGCGCGAGGAAGAAAAGAGGCTGCGGGGGCGGCGGAGAGAATTGGGGGTGGGGAGAAATTAAAGACGAGGCAGGCACAAAAATAACGACCCGCGAGCGCGCGGACCCCTACTACCTCCTCTCACCCCTCCAGTTCCTCCTCCTCCTCTTCCTCTTCCTCATCGCCGAGCAGCAGCAGCAGCAGCAGCAGCAGCAGCAGCAGCAGTAGAAGCAGCAGCAGCAGCGGCAGTAGCAGCGGCAGCCAGCGGCCCCTCAGCCATTCCACTCCCTTGGCTTCTCAGGACGCGCGCATACAGCCAGGAGCTTTTACCCGCTGTACGAGCTTACTCGCTCTCTTTCTCGCGCTCTCTTTTAAGGAGCGAGTTGAAGGAAGCAACGGCGCAGCCAGGGAAATGAGAGAGGGAGCGAGAGAGCGCTAGCCGAGATATGGCATAATCTTCTACACGTCGTAAAACCGGAGGGTAAAAACTGTAAGAGCGAATCGGATTTTTCAGAGAGAGAGAGAGGGAGAGAGTTAGCCTCGGTGCGCGTATATATATATACGGTAATATCTCGAGGCGAATGAATATTGTATACGCGTACGTAATTGGAGAGTCTGCGCGAGCCCGCACCGCCAGAGACAGAGCAATGCTTGGGGGGGAGGGAGAGGGGGGTAGGAGCCGGTTCGAATCTTATTCGACCATACATTCTTCCTTTTTTCTTTAATTCAAAGCAATTTCTGCACTTCAGCCGGCAGTGCATAATCGCCGCGGGTTTATTTGACGCTCCTCCGCCACTGGCCGAGGGAGAGCTTAAGACCGGAGATAAATTTCATTTCATTCAATAAGTAAAGCATTCAAATCAACTTCATTCAACCTCTATTTTTATGAATACGAGACTGTGCGTTTATTTTTCTTTGTTTTTTTATAAGGATCCCAATTTTACCGCTCGGCTTTGTATAGCCAAACCTATTTTTAAGGAAGACTTTTAAATCATAATTAGTATAATTAATTAATAGTTTGAGAAAATAATTAATTATTGAAATGTAAACGGAATTCGATTATCTCAATTTTCAAAAAATTACCTTTATCTTAAAATCGCTCATTCAGAGCAAAAAATATTTAAGCAATGAACTTGAATTATGTTTAAAGTATTGTTATAGGTACTTTTATGATTAGTAAAGAACGCCTATCATCTTATCAGACCCAAAAAACGCATGCAACAATTTCACTGGACGGAGGCGTCGCTCAAAAGCATCTCGAGTGTCAAGCACGAGAAAAGAAAGATCGAAAAGCGGCTCATCCCGTGCCCGCGGGAACGGCCTCGTTACGAAATAGACGCGAGGCGCGCACGGGAGCGCGATGATGAGGCATTGTTTGGATTTTCCATGACACTTTCCTCGCCGAGGCTCTTTCAAATTTTTCGGAAGACCATTTTTCTTTATCTCGCGTGGCGACGCGCTGCTTGGCGCGCAGCTCTCCGCTCACTTCCTCTTGCCGCTGCTGCAAACTAAATGATATACTTCTGGCTCGCCTGAAACAATTTTGGCTGTTCGAATTTAAAGAAGCACGTGTTTAAAAAGCTCTGGTTTATTCAAGCGTTTATAAGTTGCCCTAAATTGAAAAATAAGTTTTTGATAAATAATACCAACTTGATGAAACTGGCAGCTGCGAGGAAAATCAAGTTTGTAGATTTTTTTTCTTATTAAAACACAAATGAATAAGGATAAGAGAACCCACAGTACAGTCAGAGTGTATTAATAATCTACTTAAACGTTTTGTAAATTTCATATTTGCTAAATCAAGTAAAATAATTATAATTATTTTGTTGTAGAATTAGAATTCGACACTTTATGCGGAAAAAGTTAAATAAATTTTAAAGAATTAATTTCTGGTAAATTTAAACTAAGTTTATTATAGTGTCGATGTAAAACTAATAATTCATTTTATATTAATTATTAGGCTGAGGTTAAGGTTTAAGTATGGTTTTATTGGCATTAGATACACAGTCTATTTCGCCATAACACAAATTTCAGTATACATAGAACATATTACATATTTAAACGCACGCTCGCTTATTTAAATACAAGTTCGGTACTAAGAGAGACGAGGAGAGAGCATCGCAACGCTTAGATTTTAGACCCATACGACGTGTTTACACATACAATTTGCCTGATCGAACTTTATTGCATACTCGCTGCCATGTAGGACTTTTTTAACGATCGCAATTTTTATCAATTAATTGATAACTACGGCGCAGGCTCTAATTGAAAATACTGATTAAAAACGATTTCCGAAAAAATTGCACTAATCAGGATTCGAACCCGAGCCCACTTGGGCAGCGTTGTATCAAGCAATTAAGACTGACGCCTTATTAACCACTTGAGCCAACCCGTGCCCCCCTAATTATTAGGCTACTGTACGTGACATGCGGCGCCATCTTTTTAGAAGGACTTGAATTCCTACAGCCAACACATACCGAGAGATGGTAGGTAAGAAAGGAATCTTAATAAGAGTTCTTTGATAAATTTGATCACAGAAAATTTAATTTTTTGATCAAAGTTCAATAAATTTGCCTAATATATTTTTCATAAGTCATTACATTTTGCAATATCTCTATAAATAATAATTTTTCGATATACGATTGAAAGGGAAAATTAAATACTTTATTAAAAAGCAGTAAAATTGAATATAAACTTAATGAATATATTAACTTATCGATTACGTATAATAACATTTTTATTTTGACAAACTTTTCTTCAAAGGTTGATTATAATTTAAATAATATTATTGTCATAACAAAGTAAGTAGTAAATTGAAGAGTCATTACAAACCCGTTTTTGTGTTTAGTTAAATATAACTATATAGAAAAGAGCACTTAATATCTGCGAGTTTTGGGCTTAAACTAATACTACAGTATTGCAGTGTAACGCTCCAAAAAAATCTCAGTTGTAGTAATGATCAGCGCTATTTCTTAAAAATTAACATCCACTTCAAATGTAAATAATTTATTCCAACAAATTAAACTAAAGAAATCAATTTTCTTTCTGCCAAAATTATTAATTCATTTAAAAAGGAGGATACCCATGGACTAATGGTGGCAAGCTGCCACCAGACTATTGAAAAGCTTATGTATAGATGATGTATATTTATGATGATGAGATATACGCTCCATGTTATTTTTGAAAGTTTAAAGCCGTTTAATTATTTTTCCCTGCATTTTCCCATATAAATTTCTTGTTGAAATTAAAGATCTTTAATCCTTCTAAATGATAGAAAATTTTTTGTACGTTCCTCAGCGTTACCGCAGTTTTTGACAGTGGGGGCATTTTCATATGAGGCGTGACATCCTCCTTTGTTAGTTTAAAATTTACACGGTAAAACTATGTTGAAAACAACATATAGTATCAAAATGAGTTAGTACTTTTTGATTCTGGAAAAAAAGCAAATGAAAGGTTTCTCTAGTTTCCTTATTTTCGAGGAACTTCCTAAGCTGCATATTATTTGCGTTTAAAATAATGGCTAGCTTTTAAAAAAATCTTTAGAAAGGCAATAAAACATGTTTTTTTTCGAACAATACACCGTACTGTTACTGCTTTATTTATTCTTTGACGTCAAAGAAGTAGTTCTTGTCCCTAATAAAATTATTGATTTTATATGAGTCTTATGAGAAGCAACAAACGCTTACAACTCTACAAGAATCTGTAATTAATCGACCGGTGATATTATTATTTAACTAGATTAATGAAGAAGCAAATACTATTATGAAAATACAAAAGGCAAAGTTACGATATCTATAAACATCACAATATATAACTTTATATGATTATTATGCAAAATACGTAATAAAACAGATTTTTGTCCTTTTTGGCGACTTGCTTCGCAATGCATCAAAATGTCTTCATTTGTTAAGCTTCGGCAGCATTAATCTATTAATACGTAGTCACTATTTACACATATTGCCAGTCACGTAATTTGTTAATTTCAGACATTTAAAAAAATTCGTCACCACAAAATTTCATAATTGTACCTGAAATTCGACTAGTGTTTTTCCAGGAAGTCATTTTCTTTTTCTTGAGGGTCAAATTGCGAAATCACAGTAAACTGTTTCGATATTAATTTCTGTTAATCAATAATTTATTTATTTCTATTCTATATATTCATAATTTTCTCTAGCACATAATTATTTAGCTCTACAAAAAGAATCTATTTTTTATTTTATGATTTTATTTTGAATTTCAAAATTAATGCATCACAGCAATTAACGTTTACATTAAATAAATTTCTACAATTTTTTTATATTTCTAACTTTTGACTGTGTAAACAATTATACTGCGTGTAACATTATCAATATTTTTTTAGTTTCACTATAAATCCGTCTTACCTTATCGATCTTATTCTACTTACTAATTTTAATATACATAATATTGTTAATTCTGTATTGTTTCAAATACTATTTTTAGGTTCACAATTATATTTCTCTTTGTCTTTAAAAATCAAATGCTTTAACATAAAATTGATTAAAGAACAAACCTTGTCATAAGGATTTTATTTTTTGAATAATATAATTGTACACACTGTTATTGGAGCGTGGAAACTTTTGGAGAATGCCGATGTCGGGCGGTACAAGACAATAATGGAAATTATGTCACATAACATTCGATATAATTGGATGTTACATAATTATTTCAATTATGTGTTCAATATAATCGCATTGTTTTACGTATAAATGATATTGTCTTGAATCTTTTAAAGCTTTGAAATTATTCTTAAAAAATTAAGAGCTCTACCAAAACGTCGCCTTTTCATTTATTAAACTACTATATGTATACAAAGATTTATAAATAAATGAATATAAAAATTTACTTCGACGATGCTTTTTACAAGGTAATCCTAAAGTCTAGCGAAGCCTATAAAAAATGATAATCAGCAAACTTTTAAAATGTGTCAGTCTCATCTACAAAATTAATAGACTTTGCACAGCGTAAGATGTTCCATTGAAAATACTGGCGGAGAGGAACTTGCCCAAATGCAGGTATATGGAGAAGGTGCAATTGCACGAACGAGATCGGCGAGTGTTGCGGAGACTCGGCAGGTCGACGCGTGTCCTTCGGAAACTCGCCTGTCCGCCGGCGAGAGCGTTTTCGCGATCGAGAATTTCTGGTCCGGAGAACGGCAGCCACACATCCGCCGTCAGAATACGTGTGCTTTCATGCACACCGAGGCGCCGTAATCGCAGTTACTGTTCGTTTATATATTTTTAAACTCGTTCGAATGTTTTTCTTTCACTGTATTAATAACGTCGTCGATTTCAGTGTCGCGCTAATTGCAGATTTTTTTCTACTAAATGGAGGAGATCGGGTCAACAAGTGCGTGCAGCTAGCAAAATTTGACATTACATCTGATTCGTAATTAATGTTTTCTACTCGGTAACACTTAACTTTATAACAAACACTTGACAGAATCGTATGTGAAAAGTAAAGATGTACGATCTATTTTTGAGGCCTGCGGTTAGAGTGCAACGTGGCGACTTCAATGCTTGGTGTCGGCAGAAAAATTTCTTAATCTTACAACCGTTCTTTTAAAAGTCTTAATTTATTTCTATACTAGTATTTGTCACTGATTTATCAAATAATAAATTTCAGATTTTTTTCAAAAGAAAATTAACAAATCACGTACCATAAACTTTATGAGTTTGTGCTTAAAAAAATATATTTCTTGTACACATGTGTCAAATTTTTGTCCAAATAAAAATATGTATATATTTGATTATTCCAATAGTTTTGAAAAATGTGTTGATAAAATTTATTATTAAATATATTCCGTGATAATCATTTTGATAAAAGAACTGTATATCGTTTTTATTGTAATTATATGGTTACCATTTTTTTTCATAAATTAAGTTTAAAAAGCCATTAAAAAAGGTAAATAATAATTAAATACGTTTTTTATTTGTTTATGTAAAACTTAACTCCATTTTAAGTAGGGTGAGAAAAAGTACAATGTATTTCTAGTTGACAATCAAAGCAAAGTAAGACCTATTAAGATTTATTTGCATCTGTCTATTGTTGGAATTAGTTTTTACGTTCTCATAGTACTTAATTGATGAATTGCGATGATCGAGATTTTGATGAGGACATGAACTAAATTCATTACTACATGAGAAATAATTAAAATTGCCAAAATAAGAGGAAATTCTAGTATTTGAAGCAAATCAAGTGCTTATACTTTTTTTAACTACCTACGATTCCTCGTAGGTTCACAATGGAGTTTCCTTTCCATTTTAGAATGAAAACTTTAGAATTTGAAAAAAAAAATAATAAAGAAAGATTTTGATTATACTTTAAGAAAAGCATCGCGCGATGAATTTACGGCCTACTTCGCTGGAAGAGGAAAGGCTTGTATTCTCTCTGGAGCAATGACTACTCGGTGCAGCAGCATTAAGAGATGCAGATAGCAAACGCATCCGCCGTCTGCTTAATCCGAAGCAGCGGCGGCGTCGGCGGCGGCGGCAGAGCTCGAAACTGTATCGTGTCTCTCCCCTTTCGCGCGAGCCAGCCAGCCAGCCAGCCAGCCAGGCTCGGCTCGGCTCGGCTCCGCTTCTGCAAGACGATGGAGCAACGGCCTATCGACAAGTGGCACGAGGGGAAAGTCCCAGTCGTCGCTCGGAGTCCCGCTCGAGCGGAGGGCCCGCGCGCGAGCCGCTACACTCGAGCCTCGAACTCGCGCGCGTAGAGAGCCCACCAGCGAGCGAACGCTCAACGAGAGTTCAGTTTTCAGAGACTTTGGTGAACGCGCGCCCGCTTTCCGAGTGCCCAAGAGCTTCCGAAGAGTTCGCGCTCTCCTCCTCCTGCCAGTGACCGACTCCTGCTCCAAGGCGCAAGAGACACGGAGCTAAGCGGCGGCTCAAGCTTCTTAGGACGACCGGCGAACGAGCACTGTACGTTGCATTTAGCCCCTGGCAGCTTTTCAAGCAAGCTATTCAGTTTTCTTTTTTCTCATTTTTTTCGGCGATTACCTGTCGGTATTGGGACATATATTTTATCCCATTTCGAGAAAAAAATTTGATTATTATGCGCTCGGAGAGTATCGGAATCAATAAAATTATGTAAACAAGCCGGTCCGGCTTTGCGGCGGTGACGTTCGATCGATCTTCGGGGTCACGATGCGCCTGACTTTTATTTCAGAAATAATTTCGGACATTTTACGAGTACAAGGAGCTTCTTTAAAATATAATTTCCAATAATTTAATTAACGTAATTTGCTTGCTATTTTTAATAAGATTTTGAAGATTTTCAGTAAGAAAATTGTAGAATGAAACGTTGAATAATGCAATCATTACTAAATATTAAACTGGTAAATAATTTCTAATCATTCGAATTCGAATCATTGTAGTAAACAGCTTTTTGCCACAAGTTTCTCAGAACCATTATCGTAATTAATCTATTTAACAAAAAGCAATCGCTAAAGGAATCACTATAAAAAAACTAGGATAAATCGTGAAAAAGAGGTGAAAAGCGCAGCATCATCTTTCGATTCGAGCCTAGATACCGGCGAGATGAGCCGTAAAATAAGACAATATATACCCGAGCGAAAAACGAGGCGACCACTAAGCTCTGCATTCTTAGGTATACGGCGGGATCGGGGCGAGAGATGCAGGTCGGGCATCGCGAGCCCGGGAAGCAGCGACTCGTCGGGCGACAAAGGACCGGCGAAGGACTGCCATCTTGGATGAAAGCGAGCGAGGAGCAAAGAAGCGGCCTTTGTTTTTTCGTATCTGCCCCACGTCCCTGAGAGAGTCCATTAAAGCAGGTGAGTGGACACATACTCGCGGACCGGAGTTATTATACACGCCGCGCGAATCGCTAAGGAACTGTATGGCTTTCTCTCTCTTGCTTCTGTCTGCACTCGGCGGCGGCGAATTCGAGGCTTCTTATCTAGGCCGATTCTGGCGAAACCATTTTACGAAGCTAATGGGAAAATTGCTCGAGCGGCAAAAAGTTGCATTGCTTCCGAGCGCCGCGGCGCATTTCGTTTGCTCCCGCGGCACCGCAGACTAGTTCTACCACTGATAAAAATTTACGAGATATAGCCGCAATATCGGCTTTGCAGACCGATGTCAAGGTGCTACTCCACTAGTTACGTTATGGAGAACCTTTACTCATCGGATATTTGGAATTTTCATTATTTAACTTGACTGTCAGGATATGGATTTTTTTTTTTTTTTTTTTTTTTAGAGACCGGTAAGGTTTTTCATTTTCAAAACAGATTTATATTTAAAAAAGATTAAATTACTTCTCACGTGTATTATTTCTAGACGACACCTGACACTGATGGTTATTCGATTGAACTATCGTTTCGAATCTTGCAGGCGAAAAAGGTCTCCTCAAACTTATATTTATACAATGACGCTTCCTAGAAATGTATTAACAACTATAAAAAACTATCGTTGGAAGAATCAGGACTAAGTGTAATATTTGAAATATCGACGACAATAAATTAAGCCATTAATTATTAAAACAATTTTTTTAAATGTTTATGCTTGATTTGTAGAAATGTCAACTTTGTAAAATTATAACATGTAAACTTGTAATCTCGTTCGAAGTATATTAGTCAATATCAAAACTACGTGCATCAATTAAAAATCAATTTGCGTACAAAATACTTTGAAACTCTGGTAGGAATTTTTAGTGATTCGAATAACAAAGATCAAAATCAGTCGTGAACATTCTCTCCTGATACCCCCGTCGTTTTTCACTACGCGGAAGCACGCCTTTGGCAAATACAATTTTATTCGCGACAACGAAAATTATAAGGACGTGAACCAGGAAGCGGTTTTTTTTCTACTTTCAAGGAATCAGCGAGGAATCGTCCCGGAGTGAATCCCCAATCGACCGAATCGCCATTTTAGTCGTTGAGTTGAATATTAAAAGCTCCCGCGGAGTGCAGATAATTTTAACGATCTCGCTTTGCATTGTTGACGTATTCTCTTTCTCGCTCTCTCCTCGCAGCAACAAAAAAGTATAACGCATTAGCAACTGCCTCTGACGCCTCGTACGCTTTTTCCTTCTTCCTTCGTGTTTTTTTTTCTGCAGCCGTAGATACGTATATTTTTTTTTTAATTTAATTTACCTGCGGAGTTGATTATACGTGTGCGCCAATATAAAAAAAAGCAAATGAGAGGAAATTTTCCGGCGAGAAAAGTTTAATATCCTCGGGTCGGAGACGGAGAATTACGAGGAATGCCGAAGATGAGCGTGTTTTACATGTGGAGGTACATTTTAGCTCGCGAGCTCGGGGATACAAACGCAGCAGGTTCAATGAAGAAGTAAGAGAACGCACGCTTGCTGTCTATCATTACGCGAAGTGATTTTTCTTGTACATTTACCTGGACTTTCTTGAGAAATTCCAGTCAATTAATTTTTATAGACCGTGCAGTAAAAAATCAGACTCTACAAGTGTGCAGAGACTCGCGATATTGATAGTGCTAGATACAAAAAGATTTGCGTCTAGCTTTTAATATTTGAGAGACATTCTGTAAAATTATAATTTATCCATTGTTCTTAACGTTTGTTTTAATTTTATTAATACGCATTTTGAAGGTCGCATATTTTAAAAGTATTAAAAAAAGTAAGAAAAAAAATTGTACACAACTTTTTCGTATCAAAACTATAATGTTTCTAAGAATTTCGAACGAAAGTTTGCAGTTTATACTTTTGTAAATAGTCGCGCAAATTAAAACTTTGCTGCTCAAAAAAGTCGTGCTGACTTTCGGCTGCGAATTACGTATGTAATCTAACATAATACAAAGTTTGTGAAAATTTCTCATTAGGAAGAAACTTCGATTTATTAAGGTTAATATTCGTTTACTTTTACGCCATTATTCAAACTTTGAATTTTTCATTTATTAAAGCGAAAAGCAGTCAACCAATCGCAAGATTCGCAGTAAGAAAAGCGTGTGTTTCGGTTAAAAAGAAAAGCAACTCGAGCTCGTATGACTTTTTAGCGCAATTGGGCCAGCTCTCCGCGCGTCACCGAACTTGATGTCGCATTGACATTAAACAGTGGGTCGTACGTTGACCGGCAAAAAAAAAGGTGCTCACGTAGCAGCGGCGCTCGCAGTTCCGGATCGAGCGCCGCGATCAGCATTCTCTCGGTGACGAAGCTTTTAATCCGCTCGCCTAGCACTTTTTCGGGGCCTCGATCCTTTTCCGCGCGCGCGTGTAGCGAGCCTGCGCGGCTTGCGACACGCCGCATACAAATCATCGCGCCGAGGCCGGGGGTACAAAATCCCGCGGCGAGCTTTCCCGGTCGATCGCCGAATTTTTTTTTTTTTTTTCTCCGGTGGCTCGAAAAACTATCGGGAATCTTGCGAAATCCATCGGTTGTCGGGAACTCGTATGAGGTAGACTTTTGTTTTTTCACTGGTTATATAAAACTTATTGGCTTTCTACAGTATCAGGTATTATTTTGAATATTATTGTTTTTTTTTTTTTTAATTTTTTATCTACACTAAACATATTTGTTATTTTAGATTTTAAAAAGTCTTTATTTATCTTATTCATTATAATCTGAATGAGAATGGTAAAATTATTCTTGTACAAAATTTGGTTCCAAATATTTATCCCAAACTTTCCATTTCCGAGAAATCTACTTTCAAAATTAAATTTTTCCCCGTAAAATGATTTTCTCTTCTGTAATTAAAAACACGTTTACATACAATGAACGAGCTTAATTACGCACGATTTTACAGAAAGAGAAGTAAGTTTGATTTTATTGTAATATTCCACAAAAGATAATGAATTCGACAAATGCAAAACTCGAATCCGTGAAATTTTTATGCGAAACAAGGTTTCGAGACATCGAACTCTTATCTAATATACAGTTGAGTAACATCCTCCTATTCCAACAAAATGTGCAGACAGTTAGAAAATCGGCGACTGGCGGCCGTTCCCCGTAAATCTGAAAAATCCGTCCTCCTCCGATAATTAGCGGGGAGCTAAATTGGTAAAACCGAGAAAATCGGCCGAAAGAGAAAAAGAAAGGCAATGTGCGCAGCCTCATCTCGTCCTGACACACTTTCCGACTTGGCATTACGCACACATAACACGCTAACCTTATCTCTCCTCGTCTCTCTCTTTCTCGCTCGAGCGACAGATGAAATAATCGGCCGCGGTGTTATATCAATGTATACAGACGCACACGGCGAAACTTTCACTCGCGCGCGCGCCCGTACTTTCTCTGTGTGGAGCGGCGAGGGACAGTACGCGGACCACAATAGGCTCTCGCCAAACAGTTTCTGAATGAACCCGGCAAACTCGCGCGCGCGCTTTCGCAGATCGGACGATAACGAGAAGGACGTGTGTGAAATCTGCTTCTGCGAAATGCTAATGCGCACCGCGCTCTTATTGCGC
Organism: Ormyrus pomaceus; assembly: GCA_900474385.1. NCBI lineage: Eukaryota > Metazoa > Arthropoda > Insecta > Hymenoptera > Ormyridae > Ormyrus > Ormyrus pomaceus. The sequence continues at coordinate 17,767 of UCOM01001677.1, forward strand.
CCGATCGAGACTGCTGATAGCTTCATTCAAATTTCGGGTACGATATATTTATCGTAGCTGCGTTGATGATGCCTCGCCCAAGAAAGCTCTCGTTTCTACTCGGCGAGTTCGTGCGTCGACTTTGTGAAAATTAGTTAATTTCCTTGGAAAGTCGTTTAATTCGATAAAACATAAAAAATGCCATTTTTGGCTATACGTGACATTAAAATAAGTTGGCCGATTAATCGAGAAAGTGATAGTAGTATCCATGTTTTTGCAGTGGAAACAGGAAAGTTTAACGGATATAACCACTGCGTAACCTTGCTATTTTATGCATAATTCTTAGCTAACTCGCATTTCATAATTTCTTCGTGAACGATGCATCGATATACTTAAAGCTATTCTCACGATGTTACAGTTTAATGAGCAATTATTAGAAGCGAATTAAAGAGCTCGCCGGTCGTTCGACCGATAAGCATCCACGTTTAACATGTCGAAAAAGCATTCCCTCGCAAATTAGCCTCTCGTTAATTTAGACGTACGCACAGCTCTTTAAGACTCGGGCGCACTCTTGCCCGCGAGTCTATAGCCTCGGCGATTAAATAATCGATCCGGCCATTATTGCCCGGCTGCCTGTTGCCTCTGAAAGGAAAATCGAAGGGGGTCACGTGACTTGCTGGCTCGACTGTATCCACCGACCTCGCGGACGAAACGACACTCGATCGAGAGTACGCGCTCTTTTTTCTCTCTCTCTCTCTCGGGCGAGTGGATCGGCGCGCCCGGCCGCTACCAGTGCAGCTGACGGAGGAGCTGGCCGCGGAAGGACCGGCGCGCGAGCTGAAATGTGGAATGCCGCTCGGAAGAAAGTAGTCGAAAGTCGAGGAGTAGCGGAAAATGTGAGGAGAAAGAATTCGGGATCGTCGCCCTTCGACGTGCTTGTGTTTAAGTGGAAAAAGGAGCAGCCGAGTGAGTGTTTCGTATTGTTCATCTTGCTTTTAATAGTTGTCAATTAAAATACTAAATTTTATCATATATAATGCTATAATGATTCAGGGAATGTGGTTATTCAGAATTCATTCAAGACAGTCAAGTGTTGTTTAATATCAAATTGAAAGGAATTGATTTGCCCTCGCGCCATTAGATGATACTTGTTTTTAATCGCATCTCATAAGCAATTGTCACGCAATTGTTCAATCCTGACAAAACATATTTCTATCGTATCTTCAAATTTCGATGTAGCTTTCTTTGAAATTTTAAAGAATCATAAATAATAATTAAGAGGAGTTTACAAGTATCGATCACAGAAAGGGTACCATGGAATATTCAGAGTTTATCAAAGAGCTTACCACCAGTAATGTACAATATCTTAATAATTCAAAAAAACTAACCAGGCGAATATCACATGTTCGGGTCGCGAATTTTGTTCGAACTCTGAGATATGTTTTCTTATATTAGAATATGAAGGAAGCCGCGTGCGTTCGGCTTAACGCTCGATTCTTCAAAAGTTATAAGCTCTTTTCGCGGAAGGCTAAGAAATTCAATTTTTGTTCAATCACACATAACTTTTCCATTTTTAATTGTAGAGTATTTCAACTCCCGGCATTTGAAAGGTGAGATCAAATCCTATCGATTAAAAAAAAAGACGTCCAAAAATCTTCGTTTGTTTAAAAGTCATGGTCCAGCAAAAAATGACCATTAAAGTAACATAAAAAAATCCACAAAAATTCATTGATATAATTTTAGCTTCTTTTATTACAAATTTTTATTTAGCTATAACTTTTAAACAAATAAAGATTTTTGAAGGTCTTTTTTTTAATCGATAGGAGTTGATCTCACCTTTCAAATGCCGGGAGTTAAAATACTCTACAATTAACAGTTGAAAAGTTATATGCGATTGAACAAAAATCGATTTTTCTTAGCTTTTAAAAAATCGAGCGTTAGGCTGAACGAACGCGGCTTCCTTCATATTTTAACATTAGAAAACATCCTAAAGTTCGAACAAATTCGTAACGGAAACAAGCGATACTCTTCTGGTAAGTAAATTCTAATTTCATCAAGAACGCGTTTTTATAGATGTGTTTTAATTTTCTTTTTGTGGCATAATTGTAAATCTGGTTTTCGTTTTCTCTACATATGTTAGCTATTAATTATTTAAGCAACTAGTATATAAAAAAGGCTTGCTTGTACAGTTCAAGTTCAGGTAGTTTAATGAGTTTTTTAGTAAACGTAGAATACGACTCATTATTACGATCCACCCAAAAAAGTAGCTAATTTAAATATGTAAGGACGTTAATAATTGAATAAAGAAAAGTCATTTGCGATCTAAATAAACAAGGTTGTTTAAATTTTATTCTTTCAAATGAATTTTTAATGTCTTTTTTCTATACGCCAACATGATGCACTAGCAAATTTTTTTTAGGTTGTTCGAATTTTGTGCAAATTAGTAAAATAAAACTGAAAAATATTTTGAAAACCTCTTAAATTTATTTGGTTACTTAAAAACTCTAAAATAATTGTTTGCATTCAACGTCTGAAAGTGTTCGGCAAATTTCCAATCACAATAAAGAATTCTGTAAATTTACTTAAAAATGAGACGTTTTTTCCGCTTGTATGAAAAGCATAGTAAAAAATTTACCAGGTATTCAGGTACAACAGAAAAAGTTTCTTTATCAAGTAGCTGTCGGACGAAGGAAACTTATTATAACAACAAACCAAATATCGCAACTAATGGCATAAAAAATTAAGAAACTGACGCATCGACCTTGAGGAAAAGAAGCAGGCTCGAAACTTAAAATATTGCATGAGACTTTTGTTTGATCATTCAACGAATCTGCGTTATTGACATTGGTGTATAGATTCACGTGCGTGCGTCAACTCGGCGGTTTCTCGCTTCGCGCCGCAGCAAACCTGGAAGGTTTCCTCGACTGGCGGTCAACGGGATTCCCGCGGCAGCGAACACGCCGAGAGGGAGAGAGAGAGAGAGCATATATTAGGCGCTAAAACGAGCAAGAGAAAAGGAGCTATAACCGGACTCGAATATCTCCGATGATGTGGGACTTGCATGCTTTACAAAACGCTGCGGACTCGATGGACATACTTACGTGGCAAAGTATTTTCCTCTAGTCTGATTCGTCTGCGTAGACTGCCAGGTTTAGTGGCTGTTTCATCCAAGATTTTTTGCTTTGGTCTTCCACGAACGCGTTTTTCATGCGCGATTTTAAAATTTTAATTTACTACGTCTCCTCGAACTGCAATCTGATGCAGCTGATTGATTATCATGCTAATAAGTAATGTTATTTTTTTTATTTTATTCAGATTTAATTCATAAAATTGCAAGTACATATTTTTTATCCTTATAGTTATAAAAAGTTTTTTAGCAATGCAGTGCGTAAAAAGTCACATTTATTTTTCCATTTCGTTTTCAAAGATAAAATTATATTATAGTAATAATATTTAAGAAAAAAAAAACAACACTAAACCATTCGTTTGAACGGAATAGAAATTATGAATAAAATTGATAAAAAACAAGAAGTTGAAAGAATATTTGTCTACTCGCTTTCAAACGCATTTTTTACAGCTCTTAAAACACTGGCACGTAATTTCTGCTTCATTGCAACACTTTCAAAACTAATAAAAAAATGTAGTTTATTCTACGCTGATAATTTGCAATACGCCGAAGTAGGTTCCCTCGCTCAGCGTGGCAATTCTAGAAAACAATATTGACACTATAATTCGTTGAAAGTAAATCATCCTCGCATTACTGCAGCGCGCATAACGCAATAGGTTCCATAACCCGTGACATCGATACGAGAGTAAGCACGTAATTTGAGAAGCATAAGTGCACGTAAGAGGCTTTTACTTTTTAGCTGAAAAGCAGCCGATTTGAATTATAACCGATCCTCTCGGCGAGGTGCTTAAAGTCACTCGCACAAAAGAGGCTGAGGAGCGAGCGCGCGCGCACACATACGCGCGCAGGTGCAGGCATGCGTCCGACATAAATTGCGGCTTCTTACGAAAGCTCACCTCTCCGCGTGGCTGCCTATGGGAAAAAACGCATAGTTTCGTGGCTTGTGTTTACTCCGAGTCGAGCGGCGCGGCGCATTTTACGTTCAGGCAGCGGCCACCTTTCGGAATTGACGCGACGTGGAAGGCGCGAGTTAACGGAAGCGATGGAACGATCGCCCCTCGGAAAATGCCGACCTGCGCACCAAAGCCGATCGTAAATCGAACCGCTCAAATAGTCCCATAAGTGTCTGATTTATTTGTACATTGTAAGAGATTATTTATTGCGATTCGCGTCCGTTGCGCATAAATATAACTGACCATTTCAGAAAGACTATCAATTTAGTGAGTTACGACAATTACAGATTCGCTTTTAATTATCGCACAGAAATAGAAGATTCGATAAAACGCACAACGTTATATTGTTTGTGTTACATTAAGTATTAATTAAGAACAAAAAATTGTCGAAGATCTTATCTGGCGTTGATAATTATTCTTATGTTATATTACGTGAAGTCGGTAGTTCTTATAATTATAGTTTCCATACGAAAAGACTTATATAAAGATAAAATTTTAGTTCCTCTGCAAATAAATAACTTTTGAGTAACATATCAAAGTAAAACTTTTAAGATAATAATTTTTTGTGTTCATTATAATTAATTATATTTGCATTCGCCATAACAATGTTCATTAAAATATATCGTTCGTCAAAAGATTTTACGTAAAACTTGTTATTATACAGTATTTTTTTTAATGGCAATTAATGTGATGACGTGAATTTACGATGTTACGCATAATTTGCCCTTATATACGTTAGGTGTTATGAATTGGTAATAAGTGGAGCAAATATTTAGCCATCCAAATTTGGTTAAATAAAATCGGTCAATCTCTCTCACGGCTGGTACCTAATTTTTCGTTGATATTGAACTTGGAGATAGTGAAACTTCAGGATGGATTTCAGTAACAAATACTGCAGAGAAGTTTGTTACTGATGGCATCTCACTTTTAAATAATAAACTATTTGGAATTCAGATAAATTTATTAGGTCATTGCTAATGTAAACTTGAAACAAGCCATTTTAATGTAACTTTATGTAGAATTATTTAAATTTACTTTACAGAAAATAACGACTGATCGATTAAAAATTTAATAGGAGTAGTTTAAATCTGTGCTTAGGTCACATATAATTTTTTTCAAAGTAATTTGTATGTATACTTTGAACTTGTTAGATCTGGTATTTTTTCGACATATTATTGAAGTTATATGTCGCATAATAATCGACTTATAAAACTGCTATATGTACACTTCATCATCATGACTTTAACCGGCCATTACTTCTAACGTACATGGCGAGAAAAAATTATGAAAATTATGATAGTTTTTTGAAATTCGGCTACTCTACAAGGCTTAAACTAAGAAATTCACGCTTTCGTAAAAAAAAAAATAATAATCATATTCAGATCTTTGCAATATTTTGTATTTAATTTTTTATTCAGAAATTACACTCTCCCTAATTAATTAATTAATTTTTTTTAACTTAAAAAGCTGGAACTTGTCCCCCAAACTATAAATAAAGATCAGTGAACTAGCCACTTCTTTTATTACGCAGTCCTTTTCGTCGGACATTAAACAACAATCATTCCTCCTTATTAAAGCTAAATTACTTTTCAATAACATCCCTCGACTCCGCTATTAGAATCATCATGAATTTCTCGGTACACCAAAAGACAAGACACGCACGCCTGTCCGCATCCGTCCTTCCGCCGTAGCGTAACCATTAGGCGAACTGAAATTAATGAAAAAAGAAAAGAAAAAGGAAAGAAGCTCGCATGAAATTTAGTGGAGCGAGAGCCGCCTGGCGCAACGCTTGCGCGTTTCCGGGAGGAAGATTCATACACGCCTGCGTATAAAACTACGGAGAAAGCCGTTATACGCGCCGGCATCGAGTGCACGCGAACCTGATCGCGATTCAGTCTCCTTTTCCTTCTTTATCGCGCGCTTCGCGGGAACGTGCTTTTTGCCTTTGCAGATTTCCTTATTTTTTCTTCTTCTTTTTTTTTTTAACCTGCCGCTTACTCCTGACATTGCCTTGCGCCGAGCGAATGTTTTTAGAGCATCGGCACGTTTTCTCAAATTTTATAACTTAAATGGGGAATATATTTTCGACCGATGTACTAAAATTACGTATTGCATAATAGTTTTCGATCGTGAACTGGATTTCTAAATTGAAGGTTTCGCTAGATATTCTTTAGTTGGCGTTTAACATTCTAAATTTTATCATTATTGAATACGTAAGAATTTTCAAAATAGTCACAGACTCATATGTCAATGTACAGGTTGTGCAGGTATAGTTTAACTTTAAAAACTGGCATTGAAAAATTAATGATATAAAATATTTTTTGTTTATTTTACACTGTACTGTACTATTGTGAAAAATTCCGCGGCGCTCGTTAATCTTTGTCATTTGCGACGTGATTACAAGTTGCTTTTAATTCCTGAGGTTTGTTTTGTTGAAGCGCTTTTAAAACAGAATCCACGTTATTAAGGATAATGAAGTAAACTTTGAATTTTAAATTAATTTTAATTAAATACTTTAAATTTTTAAACGAAAATAGGAAGTCATTTTTTCACGGCTTGATTTATGAAACAAAAACTTAAAACGAAATTCATTTAATTATAATAAAACACCTAAAAAAATTAAAAACTAAATAAAACAAATTAAAGGCAAAGTAAACTCCTACTTTTTAAGTTATGCAATTTACAAAACTTGTTCAAAACAGAATAAATATATATATCATGGTATAAATTAAATTTGTGTCCTAATTTTCATGCCATTAAGACGAAAATACTTTACTGAGGAAAACAGTTTTCTTTGGACTTGTGCATTTTACTACACTATATTTAACAAAGCTTTGCATTAAGAAATCGCGAAAGATATTACCTAACGTGCATTGCGCAGATAAATGCACAAAGCCATCAGAGTCCAATAAGTTTCCCCGTGTCTCTGCGCAATTAATATTAAGCAATGCCTTTACACATTTAAAAGGTAAAATTCTGACGTTCAAATCGTGCAGTTGACATGATTTCAGAGAAATTCATATTTAAACTTTATCTTTATTATTACATTATAATTTTAGCTTTTATAATTTTTCTTTTATAATTTAAGTATTAAAATTGCAAGCAATTACCGAAAAAAGTAAATCATCATTATAACTTTAACGTCCAAAAATAGTAAATAAGCCTTGAAAAGAGTTTAAATGTACCATTATACATATCAGTTAAAAAAAAGTTCAATAATATTAGTAAACATATTAAAGAAATAAACATTAGTACATATTCTGTTTGCACTTACTTAACGTCTTATATCAATCACTTATGAACACTAATAGATTGAAAAGTTACTTAGAGCAATAAAGTGACTCATTATTTTTCTCAAAAGAATTGAGGGCAAGAAACTGTAAATCGTACTTCAGTATAGTAGATAGAAGGAATTTCCTACAGTCGTCTAACGCCATTATTAAACTTGCAACTGTGTTTTAATTTTTAAAGCACGACGAAAATGATTACTCCGAAGTCATTCGTGGTCGAGTGGAATTATGAGCATTTCTGCAAAATCATCTGTACGTGGAACGGACATTGACTAAATTATTATTTTGCTTTTCTTCGCACTTTAATGTTTCCTTTCATTACGTAGTAGACTAGAAGTTTAAATAATAAGACTTATATATCAACATAGTAAATTAATTGCAAATTTATTAACAATTGTTAATTGATTATCAATTATTATTATTAATCATTTTTTTTTTAAAATCTCAACATCTTAAAAACATCACTATTATCTATATACAAATAATATTCAGTCTAAATTTATTCTTTATAATACAATAATCGTTGTTAAATAAACAATAATCATAGAATAAAAGTTTATATTTATCATTAGTTTATAGCTTTTTACTATTTTCCTAAGTTTAATTCAGTTATCCACGAACATTTTACACATTTTTATTTGCAGGAAGATGCCAGCACTCAAGCTTTTTGGACGTAAATGGCTTGCGGCCACAGATGATCTCGTTTATCCTGGTCTCTTTGAACTATTTATCAGGATCGTATGGTAAATTAATTTTTTCTTATACAATTGTAATTATTATTATTTGTTTAGAAAGTATTACTTGTAAAAAGTCAAATACAATAAGTTTATTAACTTATAACTTATACCTTTTAATAAATGAATCAATAATTTTCAATACCGTTAAATGAAGATTGTTTATTAATACTGCTTGAATAGATTAATTAATAAATTCTGTTAAAAACCTGCTAAATTACGTGTACTTGCTAAAGTTCTAAACGCAGAAGCCAATCAGAAAGCGTGACGTGTCGATATCAAACTTTTTCACTATTAACGTCGAACGACACATCTTGGCTCGGGGCAAAAAAGTGCGGGAATATACGAGGGGAAAGGGGAAAAAGCCCAAGTCTAGAGGTGACGCCTTGTTGTCTGTCCCCGACAGGTTCGTGCTGGTGGGAATAGCCTGTCTGAGGTACTACGGCGAGACATGGAACTGCCGCCTGGGCGGAGATCTCGTGAGGGTCTTTCTCGTGGGCGAAATGCTGATCCTCGGCATCGCCACGATCCTCATTGTCTTCATAGTGAATCACAGCGCGCGCGGCTCGATAACCGACACTTACGCGCGCCGCTACGTCCAGCCTCTGCTCACCGTCAAGTAAGTAAACAGCGATGCATGCGCGCACGCCTCCGTATAGAAAAACCCCGCTCGCCGCGGTCTAGCCTTCGCTACTCACGCTTTTTCACTCGTTTCTTTCGGCGAGCGAATAACTTTTTACGCCGTTTAGCGCGCATCGTAAAGAATAAATCTTTCCATCCAACGGTCCGTTCAATGTACAGTATCGTTGAATTGCAGAATACTGCTGATACCGCCGGAAGTAGTGTGGAACATCCTGGGAACGATATGGCTGTTCAGCGACAGCGTCGAGTGCGGCACCGAGCACTACACGACCGGAGTCGTCGAGGCTCTGGTGCTCTTCGACTGGGTCCTCATCGGACTGACGATCCTCGGACTGGCCTTGATTTTCGATCCCCTCGGGCAGCTCGGCCTCGAGGACAGGGAGCTCGAGGACTCGATCGAGCACGGCAAGATCTCCAAGATCTGGCTGCGCCGCTTCAAATTCTTCTGGTGGATGCGGCGCGACGAGAGCGCCAGCGAAACTTTTCAACATGTTGCTGGTGAGACATAGGTACATGCGGGTGAGGCCGAACCGAAAGTCTGAGCGCAACCGGTTTTTTTCACTCGAGGCACACGGCCGGAGCGACTTTTTCTCTTGGGACCGCTGCGCTTCCAAGTGTCTTTCTTTTTTTTCAGAGTTTAAATGCCGATGCTCCTTCAATGCAAACGTAAATCAGTGGCTTTACGAGTACTTGAAACTTTTTTTAATCGCTTGCCTAGTTGTAATTAAAAACTAATGAATCGTTAGAACGTTTAATGGCACCGTTTGCAACACTTAGGCACATTGAGAGAATCGTAAATAATTGATTAAAATGAAAAGAAAACGTAAAGGCTAAATTGATCCGCCTTCTATTTTCAGATAATACTCTTTCTATAAGCTTAATAATAAATTCTCTTTAATTTACCTTGATTTTGTACGTTAAAAAATTATAATTTACGGAGGTTTCTGCAGTAATTTATAATGTTCGTTATAAGAATTATGTAAATGAAATCTATTTCGGATGTTGACAGTTTTCCTGAGAACATAAAAATTGTTTTTTTTTTCACGATTCAGTGCACATTGACACAATTCTTTTCACTCTAAACGTTCATTTAACAGACATTTCGCCCTTTATTTCGTTGATAATAACTGGCCAATCGCTATTCAATTATCATTCAATCAATTTTAAATGAAGACACGACAAGTGGGTCAAGTAGCGTCTACAAAGTTATGAGAGTCATTTAATTTGACTATATTCTGGTCTAACTTATTTGTCTCCGTTTGACAAACATCATTTTGAGAACCTAATATAATTTCAATTGTAAAAACAATTTTTATTTTGGAGAAGTGAAGAGATCTAACAATCGCAATAATAATGAATAATACTTTCGCTTGAGAAATAAAAGAGCATGTTACTTTTTTATATGATTTATTAATCGTTGATGAGTGTATAAGAAATATGCAATGATTTTTTTCGTATTTCAGGACTCTTGAGCGCTCTGTTTCGCGGAACAGATTTGGTACCCTCCGACGTGATGGCGGGCTGTGTTTTGTTAAGAGTTAGACAAAAACGTGAAACTTTAGAATTACGGAGGCTAAACATTCTCGAACGACCGAAATATTCCACAGGTATGATGCTCAAATTTTTTGTATACAAAAAATAGTGTTATTAAGAAAAGTCTGCCTTTGCTAATGCGAGTAGCACGAGATTTTAATTGAAAAGAGAAAAACCAAAAAACAGGAAGACCCGAATAAAAAAGTTTACGCTTGAGAAAGTGTAAAAAAATTGTCCGACAGCTGTTTGTAGCCGCTTTCTAATTGAGTCCATTGTACGTTTCAGACGGTGTCAGCATATTTGCGGGGGCGCCGTCGTGGATGTCGCTCGATTGGGCCCACCACTACATCCAGCTGTCCATCGCCTCCTACGGCTGGCTGTTCGTCATCTACAGACACGCCTGCACCGGCTGCTTTCGCCTCGTGCGCGGAATGACGTGCTGCGCCTGTCTGCGGTATGCAGAATCTCTACTTTTCTTCTCTTTCGACGTGCGAACGCATATAAATTATGCGGGAGGCGAGACTTGGAACCTGACAATAGATCGTGTATTTTTTTTATATGGAATGGCACTCAAGCGGCCTAAATTAAGATGCCTACGTCATTTGTGCAGATTTGTTCTTACGCGAAAGTGGACATAACTTTAAAAAAATTTCAGTACGATTCTAAAGCTTTTACATAAATTTAAATTTAGCGTCGCGCACTTGAATTGAATGAGAGAAAGCCTTTTTCCCAATACTTTTTGTCGCTTAGCTCATATCCATGAATTCATACGGTTGAGCATAATAAATGAAACTCCCCTAGTCGCTCGAAGATTCAAGACCCGCGCAATTAACGCGCGAGAACTTGCGGACGGGGAAGCTTTTGAAAATTCATTATAAACCGGCGAATCGATAATATTCTCCTTATACAAATTTAATGTGAGCGCTTTACGGCGATGTGTCTACGCGTTGATTGGAAACATTGTTAAATATACGTTCTCGTCACTTTCAAAAGGACTGCATAAAAAATCAAACGCGATGCTTGCATATTTATGTATGCAGATGCATGCTTATGAAATATAAATTAAGAATCATCCCGCGGAAAGTAAAATGAAAGGATAATAATTGGATTCCTCGACATTGAGTAGTTTGATGTGTAAATTATACGACGGCTGCGAGTAAAGTTTAAAGTTTATCCGCAATAATATACTCTTTTTTACCGAGAGCGTTTATTATACATCAAAATGCCATTAAGACAAGTTAATTGATTTAAGAATTACAGTACTAAAAATGCTTGCATTACAAATTAAGCTACTGCTTTTGATACAGGAGGAAACGGAACATCGTCCTTGACGACAACTGCTGTTTATGCAGTCTATCCGGTGTGAAGACACTGTCCAAGCTCTCGGAGGACGACATACTATTTGCGTCCTTTAGGAATCACCTATGCGAGGTAGTACACGAACACATTTGATCTTAAAATATTTTAAATGCCAAGGAGTTTCATATTTTTGTTGTTTTATCTTTCAGATTCCATTTTGTGTGTTGGCGGATCACAAAACATCGAGCATCGTCATCGTCATAAGAGGTTCCTTGTCTTTAAGAGATCTCATTACTGACATCGCCGCTGCCTCCGACTCCTTCGAACCCGAGGGTCTTCCTCCCGGAAGTATGGTAATCCTTCATTTTATTCATTTTCTTATTAGAAATTGTCTTTCAACATATAAAAGGAAATTTTTAGGGGCTATCTAATTAGTATTTTTCATTCATCCGTTTGCTTCATTACTCAATTAATCATTAAATTGTAATATTTCTAGGCACATAGGGGAATGATTATTGGTGCAAAAGTACTTTTAAAACAACTTGACCAGTTCAAAGTTCTTGAAAATGCATTTAAAATGTATCCACATTATGACCTTACACTTACAGGTACAATACAAGAAACTACGTTAAACTACTTTAAAATTTAATAAAGCTTTGTTAATTTATTAAAAAAATTTTACATTTTAGGACACAGTTTAGGTGCTGGATTAGCAGTATTGTTAGGAACGTTAATCCGTCCTCGCTATCCTCATTTGAGGGTTTATGCCTTTGCAACGCCTGGTAAGAACTGCAAGAATAATTTATTTAAAGAATTCATAATAAATTGAAAATTCAGGTTCATACAAAGAAATCAAATTTAATATTTCTTAATTATAATAATTAGTGATTCGAAATTGCATTTTCAAACCGTATTAATGATTTTACATTTTATTTAGCTGGATTGTTGAGCAGAGAAGCTGCAAGAGTGACTGAAGAATTCGTTTTGTCGATAGGACTTGGAGATGATTTAGTTATGCGGCTAAGTGTTGATAGTATGGAAAATTTCAGAACTTCACTATTAATTACTTTACAGGCCTGTAGACTTCCTAAGGTATATTAAACAAAAAACAAATATAATATTTTATAAGTTTTATTTTCTGTAAATTTTCAATTCAAAAAATCGCAAAAGAAGAATTAAAATATATAAATTTTAAATTTCAGTACAGAGTCGTTCTTAACGGATTCGGTTATATGCTATTTGGAGTTCCAGATAGAGATCTCAATAGAACGTGGAGAAATGGCAATACAATAAATTCCATTCCAGGGCAATTACCCCTTCTTTCTGAAGCATCATCAACGCGACAAACAGTAAGCATAACGTTTATGTAATATGCGAAAATCTTTTAGATCTCTATTTACAAATAGCTTACATTATTGCAATTGTTAGCTGTAATACGCAATTAAAACTATTTTTAAAAATAAATATTAAATACAACGAAGAAATGTTATAGATGCATTATGGAAATGTATTCCTTTCTCATTCAGCGTCATCAGGATCTCTACAATGTACTCTATAACGTTACTTTATAACGTTTCGCTTATTTTATGAATTACACCAGTTGAATTGCACAATTTACTTAATGGTGTAATTTTGACAATTTACTAGCTTTTTACATTTTGTAGTACCTTTAATATCTAGTTATATAATTTTAGGAAACAACAATTTTAGAAAGAGATGTTACAAGAAGAAGGTACTCAAAAGTCAGACTTTATACAGCGGGTAGGATACTACACATTGCTCGATGTAAACCGCCATCGAAAGAGAAGAAAAGGTTTTTACCTTTTTTATAATTAACATATTTACAGTTAAAATCTACATGTTTGAAAAATTTTAAATATTAATTTCAGGAAACAAAGTAATAAGGACAAAAAATACGAGATGCGATGGGCAAATCCTGAGGACTTCATGGAATTGTCTGTGATGCCTCGTATGCTTTTAGATCATTTGCCTGAAAATTTGGAAGAAGCTCTAGCAATTCTTGTTCAACAACAACAAGATTTACCTTTCGTTCTTTAATTCTCTATGAATTGAGACAAATGAAAATTAAATAATTATAGCGAATCTATAATAAAAGTTAATAGACGACACTTTATGAGCAGTGTTCTTCCTTAGCAATCGTCAACTTAATCTAGGTTCATTCCACTTTTTATACGCCTTATTTATGTATATAAATAAAGTAACTTAAGTAATGAAAAAAGAAATAATTATATCTGTACGCAACATCGTATTAATTTTTCTCGTTGCTTAAATAATGTAAACAACATCGTTAATTAGTCTACTTGTAAATAAATTTGAATATTTGTTCTAGTTTAATAGGTACTTTTAATTAGTCGTTAAAAAATTTCATCAGCTAACGAATTGAAACGGGTTTTAGCGTACTTATATTATACGTTTCGAAAATTTGCTTGCATGCATATAAAAATATAATATATGGCGAAAGTCGCTAATACTTTTATATATTTATTATTAAATTTATGAATAATCATGTATATATAAAACCCGGTGACGTACTATACGAAAATCTGTCAAGGTGATTACGTGCCTCAAGACTATGAGAAGTAAAACTATCGTCCATGAAGTCATCCTCATCGCACTCTAATTTTTTTGTGGAATCTATATTGATGTTATTGGGTGTGCATTGACTAAAGTTGTAAAAAGGTGTAATCCTAAGTCCACTGATTACCAAAAGATAAGGATCAAAAGGGAAAAACGTGTCAAGACAGTTTACAAATCGATTTGTAGCTTGAAGTACCGGAAGATTATTGCGTGCATTTCGTTCAATAACCGTGTAGCAGTAGGCTATTTGATATTTTCTTGTAACTGCAGCAAAATTTTGCATAACTCCTGGTTGACAAACTTTTAATGGATTTAGCCTACATGTGACTATTTTGGTCAGATTGAGTGCTTGTAAAAATAGCAGATCTGGAAAAAATATATTTTATAAAATTTTTTCACAATTATAAAGAAATAAACAAACACGGTTTCAAAATAATTAAAAAACTTACTTTTCTTTCCCTCTACAATATCCTTATGTTTGAAAGCTAATAAATAAAACATAGCTTGACATATTGAATAAAAAACTGTATGAACTCTAACATCACTATTAGCACATTCCAAACTGTCCTGTGAAGTGATGTAACTGTGAACCCACGTTGACATTTCTGATAGCACCCTTTGAATAGTACTGAAAAATATTTTAAAATTTTATTGTCTATTTTATTTAAAACTATTATATAATAAGTATTATGAACATTACTTAGACTTTTACTTACTCTACTGAGACGTAGTTTGCCCTTGCAAGTAAACTAGCAGTATATGAAACAGCTGCTTGTCTTATAATAGGAGGTACATTAGGATTAGAAACTTTTTGCCATAACCATTTAATAAATGTTTCAGCTACTACAGGTTTAAAACTGCATAAATAAAACATAATAAACTGTACATGATGACTTGCATGAGTAGGTAAAATTACTCTTTCAAATATACATATCAAGTCATTGTAAATAATTTTTAAGGGATCGATTTCTAATTTTCCATCAATGTGACAGAAATCATATACGTATGCAAATATTTGCTCCAAACATACATCTAACATTTGAGCACCTGGATGCTTCATTTCTGTATTACTGACATTATCGCATCCATTTTCTGAGGATGATACATCCAATGTAAATATAGTTTCATTCTGTTCTTCTTCCATTGCATCGTCTTCAGCTTGCTGAATTGCAGAAGGAGAAACACTAACATCTAAAGCTACCAGTCTAAAAGGAAAAGTAAGTAAAAATAAAAATAAAATTATTTAAAATTTTAAATACTGACATTATCCTAGAAATAAATTACCTGTTTATTATCAAACAAAGAATATCTCTTCTTAACTGGGGTGCATAATTTGATACTTGAAGCAAAGAATATATGTACTGTTGCGTTACTAATGTTCCCTCCGATGTGTGAGGATAATGTATTGTGAGACTTTGTATAAGTACTTTATTCAACCTATAATTTATTTAAATTCATTAGAAATTAAAAAAAAAAAAAAATAACAGTTTTTAAGAAAGAAATAAAAATTATTTAAGGTATGCTGTAATAATTCTAATCTAATAAGTTTATAAAGATTTTACATTACTTACATTGGTATTACTTTCAAAACTTTTTCTAGCAAGTCATGTACATTTAATGTTTTGGTTTTAAACAGTTCAGGACATTTTCCCTTAGGCCACTGTTGTGCACCTTTATCAGCTAAAATTAAAAAAAATTATAAATTTTATAGGTATTTACATTATACTTTTTGCACCTAGGGCATAAATGTGACACATGACACATGACATCCCTCATATTCATTCATGTATTTACATGTATTTACATACATAAACTAATACTCCTTGGGCAATATAGCACCTTTTAATTTTAATTATAAAAAAAAGATATGAAATTATATGCCTGTGGTGCAAATATTATTTTTCCATGCATTAGTTGACAGGAAATTAAATTTTACCCATATTTTGTGGACTTAAACCACAATTAAGCTTATATTGGGCATAAAATAAAAAAATTTTGAATCAGGTTTTGTAGTTCAAGTATATATGTAGTGACTGTGTGTGTACAAGAGCTGTCAAAGTCAGCTGGTGCAAAATCACCAATCAAGAAGTAAAGAATTTCAATAATGTTTTGTGTCTGCTGTATCAAAAATAATTTTTTTATTTATGTATTTGTACTTACTTATTCTAAATTGCTGAACTAATTTGTCAATTACTAACTTTGAGTAGTCAGTATATACACTTATTAAATCTTCAATAAATTTTTTAAAAATATCTACTATTTCTGGAGGCCTACTAGTCCAATTTAAATTTAAAAGAGTTTCAATAAGAAGTTTGTGAACTGATCCTAGCATTGGTATACATTCATGAAGATCAGTCAATAATTCAAACAAGTTTTCATCCTGTAAAAATAATAAATTTTTTTAAGAAATTCTCCCATTATTACTTTTAGATAAGTATTTTTAAATAATTAAATTTATAAAATACTAATAGCTAAACTACATATTCTAAACTTACTTTTACATTTGTATCTCGAAGTATACAAATCATATCATGGTAAATTTGTTGCCCACAACCATTTTCATAATTTAAAATAACTGTCTTTACGTTTCTTGGTAATTTAAAGCCTATCCTCTTTTGTGTCCCAACTAATGAAGACCTGACACCAGATCCTTTTAAAATAGAGGAAACACTACTGACTCGAGAAGATACAACTGACATCTGCAAATTATAAAATATAAAAATCAAACTTCTACTTTAACAATTTATTTCCACAAATGCTTTTTAAGAAAAAAAAAATGTAGGTTAAATTTGTGTCACAATATGGTACAGTAAAAATTAAATCTATATTAAATTTTATTATCATAAAGATAATTTTATGAATATTTAAGAAATAAACGTGAATTTAGAAAATTTCAGAACTGACACTATATAAATATACATTTTTATAAACAATTCGCAACGTGCATCTGATCTGTCAAGGTTAGGTTTTAATACTGTCAAAAAATGTTACTTACGTTGGATATTAAAAAGTAAGAATTAACAAACACATAAACTGTAAATAATAATAGATATTTACTTTAATTTCACACGCGTAAATAATTAAAATATTAAAAATTGAATGCGTTTTCCGTATATTTTATATAATTGATGATATTCAAACTGCAACTCGACCGCATGTTTTCTCTAGCGGCGTCAGCGCCTCAGTACAGCGGCGTGCTCAATACTGGAGACTGGACTCCCACTATTGACTATTCTTTCAATCGCACTTGCAAATAGTACTTTGTATGAATGTGTTTATATATGTGTATATATACTGTCTTTATAAATTACAGAATTTGTATGCAAATTAAAAATTTGAAAATGAATAAATAATAGAATAATACCTTGAAAATTCAATAAAACCGATGCTAATTTTTATTAACGAAGAAAAATTTACGCTGCACGTACCGTAATACGGTTTCCAAATTTCGATTGGTTTAACGAAAACTGCTTAAAGAAAGAAAAATGGATCAACGAAGAAAATTTTACGCTGCACGTGCTGCACATGCCTGCGTCCTACTCATACCTGCTTGCGCTGGTGCTGCATACAATTTTTCGTGTACGGTATCCAAATTTCGTTTGGAAAATAACAATAATATACTTTAAAAATTTCAAGTTAAACAGCAGGTACTAAAAAGTTACAAACAACTTAAGCAAACTATTTAATTTTTTATTTTACATAATAATTATGAACGCAGTACATTCATTTTTTTAAATAAAATGAAAACAGTATTAAGAAACAAAAATTCTATAAAACAACATTTATTTAATATATTACATGGATTGTGTATCTAAAATAACAGAAATAAGTGAAAAAATATTCATAAAAAATTAACTAGAATAAGATGTAGAATCTTCTTGAAATCCCTGAATTTTTTCATGAGAATAAAGGAAAAACAGAACTCCTTACTGCCAAAGTAAGCTGCAATAAAAAACAGAATTTATTAATTTATAAAAGTTTAATAAATAAGGAATTGAAAAAAATCAATGCTGAGCTAAAGCTAATAATAATTTAATTAAACGTTTCTATAAAAAATTGAATCTGTATTATAAATAAAGCTATTTGTTTGAATCTTACCAAAAAAATGACCCTAATTAAAGCGATTATAAAAAAATCAACTAGATAATTTGTTGGTTTTTAAATTAAACATAAAGTTAATTTATTATAAATAAATTAACTTATGAATTTCTTATACATGTTATTTTTATTTAATCAAGTCTTGGGAATTTTTTATTAAATTGAAATTAATTTAATTAATTATAAAAAGTGTGAGCATTGCTTTTAATTTCAATGTTTAGTATTTTTTAGTATTTCAAATAAAAAGAAAACTTACTGCATAAATGAAAGTTCTGGCATCCCAGGATCTGCCCCTTTTCGAAATCCTTAAATGATAGATGAATGAAATATTATTATTTTTAGCATAGAATAATAGATTATTTTTATTTAAAATAACAATAAAACTAACCTAAATATAGTACAGCAGGTATGAATCCCCAATGAAACACAACTTTTGATGCATTCAACACAATGGAAATTTTTTGTTTAGTTTGTGGAGACAGTGACATTCTGCCTTCTATTTTTTGGGCTGCAATTTTGAAAATGATAAAATATCGTTTTACACGTGGAAAGATACAAGTTTTCGAAAATCTCGCTTTCGTACTTTATGTTTTATTTAGGTTATCTGAAAGTCACTAGAAAATTGACTATCTGCAGTGTTGCAATTAGGGCCCGGCCACATAAGAGCGTGCGATCGCGTTTGCACGCGTTCACGCGCGTAAAAACAACTAGAAAATTCTAGTG
>UCOM01001678.1:0-36817 GCA_900474385.1 Ormyrus pomaceus
GGCACTTGGGTTTATAAAATACAAATTTTTATAAAATTTTATAAGTCCAATTATTTATAAAAAGGGTCTTATAAAATTATTATAAATATTTTACAATATTTTTTCACATGGGAAGCTATAAACAATATCTTAAATTAATCTATTAAATTATTAAAAAAAAATGAAAAATCTAATATTTTAGATCAGAACTGAATATTGTATTAAGTTACCTTAATACATATTCTGCCAAATCATCCCCATCTAAATCATTAGGAAAATCCATTGTTTGTTATAAAACAAAGTCACTATTTTAATAAAATTCACTTGAATAACAAATTCTTCATTTCCCTGTCGCTTGTTAAACAAATACAATAAATTCCACAAAGTTGAACAAAACAATTCACTTGAATTACATAAATAAAGTCACCTGAAATTCTCACTGAACGTCTCCGACATGATCTGGCGCATAGACCTGCAGCATTTGATTCCTAGTTAAAAGATTCACTCTGGCTGCCCGTGGAACACCTGAATTGGTGGGGGGAGGAATGATTGAGAAAAGGAAAAGAAAAACAAAAAAAGAAAAGTAAGATTGAGTATCTATCACGAAAGCGTCGGAGTTGGCGCCTTCAAATAAATCGCTTTGACCTTCCGTCGTTACTCCTATCTTAATAATTTTAGGATATCACAATACAGTGTAGTGCTATCTTTTTTATTTATTGCATCCACTTATCGTTTCTATACGTTGGACATATGCTTATGTATATTTAGCCATGCAAATAACTGATTTTCATAATGCGAGATCGTTTATTTAATTTATTAACTAATAATATATAAATAAAAAAAATAAAATATAGTTTTTTTTTTAAAACGGTATAATACATATATAATTATCGAGTTCGATGTCAACAATACTTTTCTTTTTTTTTATCCTTAGTTAATCAACTTTTAGCTAAGTACTTTGTCGTTTCTATCGGTTATACTTATTATATTTGAATCGAAAAAAGCATAAATTTCATATTTGTATGGTAAACGATTAAATGAAATCTTATATATCCAGCAACAAAACTACTATTTAAATTCCAAAAAAAATTTGCATATTTTTCAAATTTTAGAATTTTTGTTTTTCAATAATTCTGTCGCATTAAATTCCGTACTATCGACTTACAAAATAAAGTCTTTCGCAACGTCTTTGAAAGTAGTCGGCAGACACCCCTTTCCTCCTCCAAAGTAAAATATTCTCTTTAAAAAGTAGGCCTTATTTCGACCGGCACACATGTCCCATTAACCTCTGCGTAAAAACGAAAAGAAAAATCGAACGAGTTCGACACCGCGCGCGCACACATCGTTCGAGGAAAGCAAAAATTCCAGCCATAAAATCAATCGCCAAGTATAATAAGCGGCGCAAGAGTGCGGAGCACTCGACTACCGCCGCGCGGCAGGAGGTCAAATTTGGAAAAGCTCGATATGTAAAATCTTGATTCGATTGCGGTCGTACAGTCGTGCCTCCATCCTCTTTGATACGGTACCAGGGGGCACCAAGTCCTGAATGCTCGCTCCACCCGATTAGAAAGAGAAAGGTTGTCATGTCAGGTGTCGTAGTTCCGCGCCGCCCGCGACTCATTACCGAACACGCGCAGTAAGCGCCTCCGCGAACTTCCAGAGAGGCCTTTATACCTTCGTGACGCAACTCGATTCTCCCAGTGAAAATTGACCTGTGTGCACTTCAGTTATAGGCATTTCTCGCGCTCCTATTAGACATTCTTGGGAAGCTATTAATCGACGCCGATTTTTCTTAAGCTTCTCTATACTTTTGTTTCTGAGGCTTCGTTCGATCGCATTGATCAGAACTGACGCGGAAACGCGATGAAGCTTCTAACGCGGAAGGTGAAGTCGAACAATTCTTTATTAGTGCATTTATTTAGTGCTTTATGTTAACGATCTGTATTATCAAACGTGTTTTTTACTTGTTTTAGTCTTTGTTATATATTTAAATCTTTCAAGTCAATAAACTAAGTTTTCTGTTACAAACTATACTTCACTTTCATAGTTATAATATTTAATTTGGAATATATATTGAATAATTTATTTACATGCAAAAGTATCCTATATTTTTTAAATCATCTTTTAACAATTCATTATTTTTCAAGCTTGTTTAAAATATATTTAAGATAATATTTAGGGATTTAGTAAAGACGAATTTTTCCATTGACAATAATATAAACTTTTTTCAAAACTTATTTGAAAGATCGTACAAAGTGGTCTCGAAATTATAACGCAATGCGGTGTAAAAATTGAATATTAATTCAGATGCAAAAAAAATAGTAAGTAACCCATTTTTATTTTTAACAAAACCTCGCTCAATTTTGAAGTTTAATTCAAAACTTTTGTACTTATATATGAACGACTAATAAACAAAAATTGGTAATTCTTTTTTTAAATATAC
The DNA here is from genome assembly GCA_900474385.1 of Ormyrus pomaceus. Classification (NCBI taxonomy): domain Eukaryota; kingdom Metazoa; phylum Arthropoda; class Insecta; order Hymenoptera; family Ormyridae; genus Ormyrus; species Ormyrus pomaceus. The sequence goes on from UCOM01001678.1 coordinate 2,423, forward strand.
TTACCTAGTTTTGTCAGAGACGGAGCACATGGCGCAACAAACAAAAAAATATAAATTAAAATAGAACGCTGCAAACTTTTAATATTCCACTGTTTCGCTCTTGTGCTAACAAATCGTGACTTTGGCGGACGAGAGCTTGAATTACACAGATTTAAGGGTGCAGCCGATGAGCCGACCGCCAACGCGTGTAACGATAACATAGTTGCATTTAAACCGACTAGAGGGCAGGTGTTGTTAATCACAAAGCAACAATAAAATTTCTCAAAAATAAATAAATTAAAACATCATATAACATATAACACATTTTTATGTCACATAATGTACAAAATGTTTTTTACAAATTATTTGAGTAAAATATTTCATAAAATCTTTTTCAGCTTTCAAGAACTGAATTCATTATTAATAATTACGTTTATAACACGAACATATTTTTCTTTGGTCCATAAAAATTTATAAAAAAATATATACATATTTGTACTTTTATAAAGTTCTCTAAAAATCTTTTAAGGCTCACTATTTAACTTAATTAAAAGTTTATTTTTAGCAACATTTTCTCCCATTGTGCATAAAATATCATCTATAGTTCCATTTGTCGTTGCTTTAATTAAGTACTAAAAAAGATTAAATTAATTTAAAAAATGAAATATAAAATAATTTTATATGAACAGTAAATTTAAAAAAGTTTTACCTCCATTTTCATGGCAACAATTACAACTAATGGATCGCCAGTTTTCACTTTGTCACCTTTTTTAATTAATATTTTATCCACAACCCCTGGCATAGGACTTACAGCTGCACCAGTAGTTACATCAACATCATTGGATAATTCTTCTTCATACTTTGGTGATGGAACAACAAGTCTCCATTTCCTTTCCTAAAAATGAAGTATTATTTTATTTAATAAAAATAAAAATTAAATTACAACATATAATACGATTTTTATTTTATAATTTTAAAATCAAATTTCAGTGTTACTAAATCCGACTTACATTTGTGAATAAATGAACTTCATTGTTAATTTTGAAAACTCTTGATTTTTGCACAATACCGTTAATATCTGACTTTAATTCTAAAATATCTGCATTTTTTCTTAAAGAACCAGTCACAGTATTCCATGGCCCAAGGTCATTTATTCTCATGGAATATACTTCTGGCTCAACATACTGTACATCTACAAAACATTTCTCGTCGCCAAATTGAAAATTTAATCTTCGATTTAACGAATGGTTCAATCTAAATCCAGTTTCCGAAATAAAAGGATTAAATGGATCACTTGTTTTAATAGAATGTTTGAAAGAATCCATCTCTTCAGACAAAATTAATGCAAGTGCACCTTGAGCCACAATCTTATTTGGTACTTGTACTTTTGGAAATAATGATTCATAATTTTCTTCAATAAAGCCTGTATGAACTTCCCCATTTCTAAATTTTGGATGCTTACATATATCTTTAATAAAATCAATATTAGTTTCCAAACCTACAATCTAAAAATTGTGTATGATTATGTTTGTACAAAACAACATAACAGTTTAAAAGTATAGTGAAATGTTCTTCTACTAACATTATATTCTGAAAGTTTAGCCCTCATTACATTTAAAGCTTCATTTCTATCTTTTCCCCAAACCACAAGTTTGGCAATCATGGGATCATAATGTACTGAAACTTCATCATTTTGACGAACCCCAGTTTCCACCCTAACATTTTCAGCTGGCAATGGTGGAACTAAATGAAGAAGTTTTCCAGCACCAGGTAAAAATCCTTCTCGAGGGTTCTAAAACATTAATTTTAGTAAATAATCAAATTATGGTTTTAAATCTTAAAAGTATTCTAATTTTATTTATCTGCTTACTTCAGCATATATTCTAGCTTCAAAAGCATGACCATTTAAATGAATATCTTCTTGTTTTAAAGGTAATTCTTCACCAGCTGCAATCTTTAACTGCCATTCAACAAGGTCAGTACCTGTAATGGCTTCTGTAACTGGATGTTCCACTTGCAGACGTGTATTCATCTCCATGAAATGAAATTTGTGTGTATGTCTGTCCATTATGAATTCTACTGTACCAGCTCCTACATAGCCAACAGCTTTTGCTGCTTGAACTGCCGCTGACCCTAATTGTACTCTTAGTTCTTTTGAGATTCCAGGCTATAAATAAATTTATAGATGAATTTATTTAGTAAAAATTTAACTTGTCTAATATTTCATTATAAATAATATTTAATATGTAAATATTTAATTATGTTTCTTTTAATTTCTGAAATGTATAATAACAATTACATTTATCATTTAACTTACAGCAGGAGCTTCTTCAATAACTTTTTGATGTCGCCTTTGAATAGAACAGTCTCTTTCAAATAAATAAACTGCATTACCAAGACTATCAGCAAAAATTTGTACTTCAACATGTCTTGGTTCAGCAACATATTGTTCTAAAAGAACTGCTGAATCACCAAATGCTTTTTGAGATTCTGTCCTTGCAGATTCAAGAGCCTGGAGGAATTCTTCTTCTTTCAATGCAATTCTCATACCTTTGCCTCCCCCACCACGAACAGCTTTAATCATTAAAGGGAATCCGATTTTTTTAGCTTCTTTTATTAATGTTTCATTTGACTGATCATCACCATGATATCCTAGTAGCAAAACATAATTTTAATTTAATCTTCTTTAAGTACAGATAATATTAATATTATATTATATTGTATTATAACTTAGATAGTCTGATTGTGAATTAATAAAACAAATAAATAAGCAAAATCAATTAAATTACCTTCAATAACTGGAACTCCAGCCTTAATCATAATAGCTTTTGATGTACTTTTAATACCCATATCTCTAATTGCCTTAGCAGGGGGGCCTATAAAAATAATATTTTGCTTTTGACATAATTCAGCAAATTCAGTGTTTTCTGACAAAAATCCATATCCAGGATGTATAGCTTGACATTTTGAACTTTTAGCAGCTGCTATAATTTTATCTTGTCTTAAATAACTTTGACTTGAAGCAGCTGGTCCAATGCAATATGCTTCATCAGCAAGTTCAACATGCATAGAGTTTTTGTCAACATTACTGTAAACAGCCACAGTTTTAATACCAAGTTTTTTTGCTGTTCTTGTAATACGACAAGCAATTTCTCCCCTGTTTGCAATAAGAATCTAAAAATTAAACATTATTAGTAAAGTAAATTTTTAAAGTCTATATTACAATTTTAAATGGAGTTTTAAATTTAAAAGCACAACATAAATAATTTTTAGTGCATACTTTATCTATAGTTGTACAATTCACAGATCCAAGTGAAAATTCTCTGTTCTTATAAATATCTATTTGGCTAAAATAAAGAAATACTTTAATTATTACATGTACACTGTAAATATATAATAACCATTATTTATTAATTGATTTTAATACACAATACTTACTTTTTCAAAAATGAATTAAATCTCTTTAATCGGTACATGTTTTTAATAATTAACCTCACTATTTTATTGTTAAGACGAGATGTTGATTTGCTACAATTTTGCCTATGAAATGTAATTATTTTTCTAGCATTTAATTCTCGGAATTCGAATTAAACATTTGTTTTTAAATAAAAATTAATATGCAGATCTTACTTCTATAAACGAATTTCTGCAGAAGAAAAAAAAATCTTTTTTAGCGCTCTTTTATCTGGGTCCGATTAAAATATTCGACAATAATGCAAACATAAAAATCCTTATCTTTATCACTGTCATGGCACTATAGTGGCACTATAGTAGTGTCATTATCGCTATCTCATGGTTCATCGCTACAGCGCTGCGGGTGGCAATACTTGACGTAGGTATACTTTATACATTTGAACAAGTAGTACAGTGGTGCAATTTGCAATCTTTATGAACCACGAAGAGATAAAAATTACTCTATTACAATATATTACAGCTTCGAGATATGGCCGCCTCATTCAAATTTATACATAAAATTTTTAGCGCTATAATCAATAACTAAATATACTCGTCGTGTCGTCGTCGATGCTAAATCTATTGAGCCATCCCGGAAATTAATTTAACTCATCTATTTAAATGGGATTAATAGGTTTCTTTTTTATTCATTTTAAAATACAAAATTTGTAAAGTTATGATATTTGAACGCGCATAAGTATTGAAAAAAATGTATATTAATTTTAATATTCGTTTTCTATGAGTAAACATAATGTTTGTTATGAGTATTTTTATTTAATAATAAAAATCTTTAAAGTAAGATAATTTTTTTTATTTCCAATAATATTTTATAAAACATTTAATTTCACTACATATTGATTAAGGTTTATTAAAATAAGAATAGAATTTTTAATTCTTATATTACATTTAACAAATACTGACTTTACTATAATTCCATGTTTCACAAAACTTAGAATCACTGCAATTTTTTATGTGGTGTAAAGCATAAACCTTTTAAACCTGATATACTACATTATTATATTACGAAATAATTTAAAAAATGTAGTTAATTCATTCAGTTCATTTAATTGTTATTAAATAGTATAAGTAGATTTTATGTGTAGAATTAATAATCAAAATTGAAATTTAATACAGATAAAATTTGTTGATATTCCTTATCACAGCTATTTTGCCAAATGCTTATTTTCTTTAATTTTCATATATGATATTAATATTAAAAAATATTTATTTTTCATTGGCTTTAAAATATTTTTTGTAATCATTTAAAAAAGAATCTTATTTTCTATTATAAGTCATTTATATCTAATATAAATCAATATTTTATCCCTTTACAATCATTTACAAATGCACAATTATACAATTTATAATTTAATTAAAAGCTTATTGGTGGTGTAAGTGTACTATAATTTCCTCTTTTACCAGTTGGTTCATAATCACAAACTTCAATATCAGATTCTGATGAACTATAAATTTCAACAGTTTCATTTTTCATTTTCTGAACATCTAGTTCAAGAACATCATCATCTTCCCCTGAACAAACATCTATTTCAGATTCTATGTCATGATCTAAGTGTTTAACATCTATTTCTATGTTAGTAACCACTGTATTATCAGCAGAAGTATCTGAATCATTAAAGTTATTATTTTCTTGATCATTTTGAAGCTTAAAAGTTAAAGAATCGTTTGTTTCTCCATCTTCATTTTGAAGACTACTTACATCTAATGATGCATTACTACTATCATCAACATTTATAAGATCTTCAGATAATGTTTTTGGCAATACATTATTTACAACTGATTTTGAACTTATTGATGTACTTGTAAATGGTTCTTGAAATAAACTTGTTTCTGGTATTTTTTGAACAATTTCATTTGTACTGATTTTTGTTATTGGAGAATTCATTAAACTTTCCATTTCAGTAGGTTTATTACCTATTGTAGATTTACAATCTTGGTATGATGAACTCAGTAATATGTCTTTAGATTTCAATAATTGAAATCTAAAATTGATGTAAGCTTCAACATTTTGGAAACAAACTTCACACAATTTTGGTGGTAATTTTTCTTCTTTGGTGACCTGTAATAATAGTTTTTTGCTTAATTCTAAAATATAATTGATAAATATTTTTAATAATTATTAAATTAATTAATAATTATGAAAAATTATTAATAATTAATGTATATTTTTATAATATTAATTGATTTTTAAAAACATTCAATATATAGACTAAAAAACTTACTTTTTGTCCAATTATTAATTCAATAGCTGAACTCAATTTCATGCACCACTTTTTATCATAGGATCCTTCACAATTAAAAGATTTTATAAGTGAATCTTCATCAAATATATTTCGCCCACTCTGTTCATCTATTAATGGTCTCCGACAACCACGACAAACGGTTGATTGCTAAAAAATTATAATACGTTTTTGTAAAAAATTTTAATACAGATAAGATTGAAGTTCCTGTTTTATAAAATAAAACTTTTACGTTTAGAAAGTAGGAAGTAAAATTATTTATATACTTACCATTTTCTTGTAAATAGTTTTGTTTTTTTATAAAATTCAAATAGAAACGATTTCTACGCAAGTTTTTGCTTATAAATCAGAAGATACCCATAACAAAAATGTTATTAAACAGACGTCACTAAAACCTAACCTCGAATTATGTAGCGCCATCTTTAGGCTTGCTTTTTGCTTATTTATATTGCGTGTGTGGGTCAGGGTAACTGTACGTGTATATGTAAATACACATAATAATTTATAAAACAGGTCTATGTACTATGTAGGCTTTATTTACAAAAATTCTTTAATTTTATAAATTATAGAATTATTAATTCAGTTGTTATCTTTATTGTAAAAAAAATTTTAATCAAATCAATTCCTAGTGATAAAATCTCATAAAATCTTATTTATTCTGATGCAAATACACATATTAAATTCTACAGTTTTATAAGATTTTTTTAATAGAGATAGTTTTATAGTATTAAAGTCACTAAGAGAAGTTTTTAAAATAAAATTTCTATTTTTTATTTATGATTTATGAATTATAGTAAAATTTTAATGTATAAATAACTTATATTTACATTTAATTAAATAACAATAAGTTTAAAAACAATTTTTAGTATATATTCTAATTATTTATTAATGGTTGTAGGTGTTACATTTGCCGTTGCTGAAAAAGAATCTGCAGTTTTACTTATCCTATTTGGTGTAGAAATTAATCCTAAAAGTACACAATCAGCTTCTAACAAAGTTGTATCTTTGGTAGAGCCTAAAAATTTTGTAGATAACTCTAAATCCTTAATCCTTAAACGCACTGTAGCACCTCTAACATAGTCACTGTAAAAAATAATAGATATGCAATTATATATAAAGAGAAAAAAATATTTAACTTCTGATTTAAAATACTTGATACCTATTGTTTTTTACTGGCTTTGGACAAACGCAGTGAAATTTCCAACCAAAATCAATGTACAAATCATTATTGACTACTTCAAAAACTTTTCCTATTACAACTTTTCCTTCTGGGTCTCCAAGCTGCAAAAATATGTTCATAAAATTTTAAACTTAAAAAAAATTATTTTTTATTATTGGTGATTATTTAAATTATAATTGATTCTTACATTCATCAAATTAGATTGACGAAGCAAAGTAGCAAATGGTACTTCCTCTGTGTCTGTTACAGATTTTTTTTGTGGTATTATTTGAGTATCTGCTACAAGATTATCAAAATTTGAAATCTCTAAAATTTTCTTCTGAGGGTCATCTTTGTTTTCGTTAATATTTTCACTTTCATTTGATGCCGAAATAATTTCTTTTGTAGCAAAATATTTCGACGATAATGGTACTAATTTATAAACGCTTTTTGTTTTGTACAAGTGAGTAAACATTCTTTCAAATTTGAACATGTTATTTAGATATTATAATTTATAAAAATATTTAATTAAATCACAGTAGTCTGGTTCTGTTAACACATGTTTTTCTTCGGCGCTTATTCGTCAATAAGGTTGCAAAGTAAAAATCAGATTAGGTTAGGAATACAGATCGTAAAGACGTAAATGCCGGGAGGATTTTTAATTAGTAAGGCACGTGCAAAAACTTTTTTTTAAATATTACAAATTATTTTTTATAACAAAAATTGGTGTAAATATAAAATTTTAGGGCAATCGAAAATTTTATTGAATCATTTAAATTAATAAAATGTACCAACGTTACAAGTGTTTAAAAACATCATCGAACCTTCCAGTTCTACAAAAATTTCGATACGATCTTATTAAACTATTTTCAGATAAAGTAAATAATGACAATCCTGTAAAAAGTGCGGAAGAAGAATCGGTATCAAAATTGCTTGATGAAGCTGCAACTTTTACAGATATCAACAGTACAGAATGGGCAACTACTCCTTATCCAGCAAATGTTGTTCCAGAAGATAGTAAACCAAAAAAACCACAATTTGATCCCTCTGAAACATCCGTTATTTTATTTCCTGGTCAAGGAATTATTAAAGTAGGAGATGTTCAGCCATATCTGAAATTTCCCAGAGTAAAAGAACTATTTGAAATAGCAAATGACATTTTAGGATATAATCTGTTAACAATATGTTTAAAAGGTCCTCAGAACATTTTAAATCGTACTGAATTCAATCAACCAGCCACTGTAGTAACATCATTAGCTGCATTAGAAAAACTTCAAGAAGAAAGACCAAGAGCAATTGAATCTTGTGTATCTGTTGCTGGTTACAGTGTTGGTGAACTTACTGCATTAATATTTTCTGGTGCTATACCTTATGAAGAAGGTTTAAAATTAGTTGGTGTTCGAGCTGCTGCAATGCAAAATGCTTCAGAACTTTCAAATCAAGGAATGCTTTCATGCTATTGTACGCCAAAAGCTAAAGAGTCAAAAATTTGTGAAGATGCTGAAAGATGGGCAATGGATATTGGAGCACCTAATCCACTTTGCAGGTAATATTTTAAACTAAAAGTAGTTGATAATCTAAATAAAATTTCTTAAAATAAAATATAAAATTAAAATGGTTTTTTATAATTTGCATAATACCTACAGCTTGTAATTTTTAAATGATAATATATAAAATAATTTTAATAGTAACACATTTAAATGTAATATATTGATTTAATAAAATTTATAATTTTTTTAAGGATTGCTATCTTTTTATATACTCAAGGTAAAATATTTGGTGGAAGTAATGAAGCTCTTCAGTATATTGAAAAAAATAGTCGTAACCTTGGTTTACGTAAAGTTCAAAGACTTCCAGTATCTGGTGCATTTCATACTCAGTTAATGGAACCTGCTTTAAAACCGTTTATTAAAGCTCTAAATAACACACCTATTGAGGAACCAAATACAAATGTTTATTCAAACTATACTGGAAAAATTCATTCAACAGATATTAATAAGATTAAGAAACACTTAATAAAACAAATTGTTTCTCCAGTAAAATGGGAACAAATTATACAAAGAATATATCAAAGACCAGAAAATACAATGTTTCCAAGGACATTTGAAATGGGATCTCGTGGATCAATGAAAACCATATTAAAAATGATAAATGCTAAAGCTACTGATTCATGTTTTGTTTATTAGTGTAATGAAAATAAATCTGTGTAAATAATAGTTTTTAAGTTTGTAAAAATAATTTTGGAAATATTTTCAATAAAAAGACAAATAATTGCATTCTCTTTCTTTTATTTAAATGTCATTACAGGGCATGTAAAATAAATAAATAAATATATAAATGTATATATATATAAATTTATATAAAACAAGTGTAAACCTAAAAATACATAATTGATATACAAAAGCATTGAAAGAATGGGACTACAACTAATATAATTTTCTTTAAAATGATCCATACTGACATGATATCTGGTGGTAATTTGTGTTTAGAACATATGTAGTCTAACAACAGTTATTTTTTTTTTTAATTATAAAAAAAAGTTGATACATACTTATGCTACTTCTAAAAAAGTATTCAGTATGTATGAATAAATAAATATTAAAAATGTGCCCTGCCTTCACAATACAGTATAAATTTCCATCAATTATAATTTTATGTTTTTTAATTATTTTGTCATTTTAATTAACATTGATGCTAATGTACTTTTAACAAGATTTTTTGTGAATAGTTTTTGAACACATTTTTATGTAGACTAGTAACATTGACGTTTGATAGATTAATCTTTTTATAATATAGTTAGAGAAAAACATTTTCCAATTTAATGGAAATGATAGACTAAATTTTTAATGTTTACTGTCTTAACCTAAGTCATAAAATAAAAACTAAAAAATGTCAGGATTACCTGATATCAAATAAAGTGTGGATCTAATTTTTACAATGTATATTATGTAAATAATGCACCTAAATTGAAAACGTAAAATGATACTGTTCTTACATTCTGTGAATTGCCAGTGTTTGTGCAATTGTAAAAAAAATAGTATTTATAATCAAATTGTAAACTAAATTTATAATTAAATAAAAATTATAAAACTTATATGAAAGTATAATTTGTGCAAAGGTAATATAATTTATATAACATTGATATAAAACATCACAAGTTGTGTGTGGCAAAAAAGTATTACAATAGCATTATATTGTAGGACTCAGGTAAATTGTAACTAAAATATTAGCTGCCATAAGTTACATGATTTTTGGTAAAAAATTCTTATTTTAAGACATTGACATATTGATAACAATTATTAGTTAATAATAAATGCATAATATTTCTCATATTTGAAATATTTAATGCTTTTAATATATTATTTTCTTTCATTCTTTGATAATGATATATCAAACGTATTAGTACATTCGCGAAATTAAAATAGGTATAAATTAATTTTAATACTTGTTATAAGAATCTTCATATTTGCCTTGTAAAAAAGCATAAAATTTAGTATAATTATGAATGCAACATTTTATTAAAGTATTTAAGTCAAGATCTAAGTCAATGACTTTATTCTTAATAAAAATGTTTATCAATCTTCAGAGCAATAAAGTTAAATAAAGTTGGTAACTTTACATTTTTTTGTATAAATCATAATACATATTTATAATTTATAGTATGAAATAAAAAAATAAAAAAATATGTAACCAAAAAGCTCTGATCGCTTAATTGATCCCAGATATTTAAATATTACGAATATGTCGCGGTCTGCGCACTAATAAACAGCAAGAAGATAAACCAGAACTAACTTTTGCTAATTCAGAAATAGGCAATGCTTTAGTTGGAAATTCCACTATTTCCGAAAATACTTTACTCGACTGCGGTATTTCATCCGGCGTTCTATGAATTAAGGTTCCATTAACATATAGCACATTAGCAGCTTCATCTTCAGGAACAGTTAATGTTTGATAACTATAAGTTGCTTCTCTTTCAATTCTCTAAACAAGAAATAAATTTTAAAAAATGACGCTTTAAGAATGAAAAAATTAAACTTTTCAATCTATATTTAAAATTTTAATAATAAAAAAATTACCTTTAATACTTCTTGTGATTCTTTACCAGCACCAACACAAATGAGATCTGGTCCTGCCATAGATAAAAGTGCTTTAAGACGTTTAGATTCAGCTACCTGTTAATATATATTATTAACTTTTACTTGATTATTGAATGTAAATTATATGATATTATAATTATGAATTCATAAATCAATTAGAGACAATATTAAAAATATTTTTAGTGATTTTATACATATAAAGTGCTGAGTGCATTAATCAATTCTAAATTAAGTGATCTTCTTTATAGAAATAAATGAATTAAAATTCTTATAGAATTAAATCTAGTATAAAATTATTAAAATAAATTAAATAATAAATAAACATTTTTTAATACTAAATGAAAATATGATATTAAAGCAATGATTTCAATTTTATGTAAAACTGTCTAGATTTACAGATGGTATAAAAGTTAATAACATTTATTTGAAAAAATTGTAGGATGATTGAATTGAAAATTAAAAGTATATATTAATGAAATACATATTTTTATTCTATGACTTAATCCTTTGATTTTATTATTTCTTTAAATTTTTATGAAGATAAAAATATTTATTGAAGAAGTTAATTTTGCTAAAGTAATTAAAACATTTTATTATTTATAGTTGTGCAATAGGTGAAATATATTATTTATGTTGAACAAATCCAATTTTAATGAATTTGTATAAAAACCCTAACCTGAATAAGACCTGAGGTAAGATTCTCCACTACTGTTTCTTCACCTCCGTCTCCAACCTTAAATGCATTATGAGACAATGAATGTTGTGAATCTAATCATTTTTTTATTTTTTAGTGTCTCTTCAATTTGAATTCAATAAAGTAAAACAAAAATTAATTATGAATGATAAATTAATTTAAAAAATAATTATAAACTATAAAGCTTGAACAACCATAAAAAATATTTAACATTCAAGCTGTATTAAACTTTTAATTTACCTTAATGGGAGCACAAGGATATTCTGGAAATGCTGCAGCAACAGCTCTTGCTCCAGCTTCATTTGTAAATTGAGATAATCCAACAAAAAATTCTCTACCTGAAAAATAAATTATTGTTTATTTTTTGTATGTAAATTTAAGATCTCTAAAAATGCAAAAAAATTACCCGTAAATAAAACATCTCCTCCATCTAAGCGAGCATTTTTATCAGCAATTTCTATCAGAGGAATTTCCAACTCTTTTTTCAGAACTGCTCTTATTGTTTCAATCTAAAAAGTATTATCTAATTAGTTTTATTTAATCTAATTTTTATTATTACATGTTAATGAAAGAATTTGAAAGAATATTTATTTATTTATTAATAGAATAATAAAAGTTAAATAATAAAATTAATCCAAGTAAGAGTGGAACTAAGGTTTTAAACATTAAATTGGTCTTACAAAGGTTGATAAATAAATAAAAATACCTATGCATTTACATAATAGCTAAATTTAATTATTAATAAATTAATTATTAAAAAATCAATAATGGAGTAATTGGTTAAAAAATTTTTATTTTGTCAAATAATAATTCTAGTTAAACAATTTATTAACTTGTAATACTCTGTAATTTAATTTTTATGGAAAATAATAGTAAAAAACTTAACTATCTAAGTATCTACATAACTTCAAGAATAATTGTACTACTGTACTTGTCAGCTACTTAACTAGGAAGTATAAAAACCGACTGCAAAAAAGTAAAATTTAAAAAAAAAACCTACAAGTACGAGAGCTACAACTCGGAAACATTATTTTTTCACTCTGTGCAGTAAACAGAGCTTGCTTTTACGACCTCCGATGGCAATTGAAAAATTGACGTACTACGTAACGCGTCCCGTATATTTAAAGACCGGCAAGAGTAGAATGAGATCATTCTCCCAGGGTGAAACGAACACTTAAAGATGTAAATTTCCACGAAAGAATCAACGAAATTTAGCCTCTCATACTCACTTCCTTCAGGCGTGAGGGTTCGTTGGGACGAGCAATAAGGGCAATTCCATTGCAGACGACAGCCAGATCTTCTACGAATACGCAGAGAGGTGAACTCTCATCTGGAGGCATCTCCACGACATCAATATTGAGCTCACGCAACAGCTGCGCTAGAGCCTGGTGCTGCTTCCTTGCCTCCTCGAGTTGCACCTCACCCCGGGTGCGAAGGGACAACGGGATTCGGCAGAGCACCGCGTGCGTGTAACGTACCGACATTGCTGCTCTACAAAGAATTGGTTTTCAAATCGGTCACTCCAGTAATGAAGTACTCCCTTTCAACTCAATATATCGGTAGATTATTCCTTTCACTGTAAGCGCGCGCTCCTTTTTCGCGTTTGTTGATTTCCTACTACTCGTACTCTTCTCTACAGCGCGCTTTGCTTCCGAGAAGAGCCCGCGTCAATCTAGTCATTATAATGCGAACGCTACAGTGCAACTGTTGTATGCTCTTCATTAGGTATATCTATATATACTGTAGGCATATACTATACCTACGAAAAAGTATAGTTAGTGGCACATACACATACAAATATATGCTAAACATAGAACGATATAACACATGCTTTAATTTTTAAATGAAAGTTTTAATAAAAATCAAGATTTACTTTTTATAAATTTTAAATACTTTAAGCAGATTGAAAAATTATTGACTTAAAGGGTTAGTTACAGTTCCAGTTATTTCTACATCTTTTGTAAAGTATAAATAACACTCTTTTTTATTTAAATATAAAAATTCATTTTTTATAATAGAATATTTTTTTGAAAAAAAGTTTTTTGACACATCTATGACAGTTTCAGATTTCTTTAAAAGTTTATTCTTAAAAGAAAATTCTTGCAGGTGCCAAAATAAAAAAAAATTTTGCAAGGTTGATAAATAATTAATTACATATCTGGATATTTTATATAACATTTATTTTGGTTTATCACATGTAAGTTAATGAAAGTATAACTTAAAAAAAGCTATGGACATTTAATTTCTGCATAATAATTAATTCTACATTGAAAAATATCGGTAACTTATTTCAAATTGTGTATAAAAGAAGACTAATATTACTTTATAAATGTCAAAAAAGTTGTACATTCGGCAATAATTTGAATTGCAAATATTCATTTCGTGATAGATATTTGAAGAAAACATTGAAATGATTATTACTTGTGTAAATCATTTTATGAAATATGTATACATTCATTTTTTACAGTACATATAAAAATAAATATATTAAATTACTTTTAGGAATGGATCTTATTTACTTAAATGAACTAAAATAATGCACTTTACTTCAAATCAACTAAAGTTAAAATAAATTATTGATCCATTTTAAGTAATAATAACGTTCGTATTTTTGAGTTATTACAGGTCATTTAGTATGTTTTCAATATATACGTAAATGCATATTAAATTCAAAGATCTGATTTGATTGAGATTTTTTTTCTTAAGAAATTGCTATATCACAGTTTTAAATATACTCATTTAGGTACCTCATAGAATTAAAAAATAAATTAACTAATAATATCTTGTTATTTACAAAAAGTATTAAATATTTCTGAATGACATTTAAAGCCCTAAAATATGTTTTTGTAATTTTATCCAATCAACAGTTTTTTGCACAGGAGTTTTCTTCTTCATGAGTACTTTAGCAGCTTTTTGAAATTTTTCTTCATTTCTTCGAATGTACATTTTTGCATCTTGTTCTAATTGAGCAATTTTTTCTGGTCTAATTTCTACCATTGTCAGCATTTCAGTTAAATACGGATTAAATCTGTAGTAAACGTGATCCGGCAAAAGGTCGTTAAGCATTGTATGAACAGCTGTAAAATATATTTAAGATATTACTACATTCAAGCAAAACTTTGTATTACACAGGCCCATAAAAAATAAAGTGTTCTGTCCCATAGATTAGGCTACCATATCCGCATGTATTTTGATCTATTAAATCCGAATATAACCTTAGTTCTGCTTCTGCTCCATCACATTAGGATTTTAAGATATCTTGATCTTTCACAATTTTAAGTTGTTTATTTTCAAAATGAAAAAAAAATTTTAAGTTCTCTTTTACAACGTAGTTTAGTCTCCCTCGTCTAATTTAAATTGCATTTTGTATTAATACAATTTTTTTTCTTTAAAATATACAGCCTGAATCTCAAGAGTACACAAATATTCGAATGTGAAGTAGATTAAAAATTAATTTACTATACAATGTTATGGGAATGAATCTTTAGAAATAGATTTTACAGATAAACTAAAATTCGGTTTTAGCAAATTAAAATATACACGGATATGGTAGTCTAGTCTGCGGGACAGACGACCTTTTTTTGTGTGGCTATGTTATTATCGACTTGATAAATTTCAAAAGTGTATTCTTTAAAATTATCAAAAATTATCCTTTTCTTTTGAAATTGCAAGGTGAATATATCACTTTTTTGAATATAAATATAAAAAAATACCTTCTGTGTCTGTTGCACTGTCTAAAATTTTATAAAACTTCTCTTTCCAACTAGAAGCTGTTGCTTCTTTCTTTTCCTCATCATAAGTATGCATATTTACCGGAGTTCTTCCAGTACCAAATGAAACAACACATTGAATTTGATGATTTGGCCACAATTGTTTTGCTTCGTGGATTGCAACAGCACATGGATTATTTACCATTATTCCTAAAATATATGAAATTATGAATATATTATAAAATAAAATAAATTTTCAAATAAAGGCTAATAACTACCTCCGTCTTGATGAAGAAACTCTCCACATTTAAATTCTTCAAAATAACTTGGAGCAGCTGCAGATGCTCTCACTGCTTCCCATAATTTGTGTTTGTGAGAGCCTATGTACTGACTTTCAGTTCCAATAGGAATCGAATAATTTCTGAACACATAAGCCATTACGCGTTCATGGTTTACTACTGTTGAAATGGCCGAAAACTGTAGAGTAAATTATTATTAAAATTTTCATTATTAAAACTAAGAGTAAATAAAAAAGTATTTTTAATAATTAATACCTTTGGTGCAATCGGATCTCGCGTAGTCTTAATCAAGTCTTTGTCGCCTAGATGTTCTTGCAACATTGTTTCCCATAATGCAGTATCATAATAAGCATGACTCCAAACCAAATTACTGGTACCACGCAGTGGGCTCTGTGTAAATATTTTCATACTCAATTCCTTGTACAATTCAGAAATCTCATCTAAAGATTTCCTCTTGTGACCTCCTACAAAAGTTTATAGATTCATTCTAAAGATTTATAATAAAATACATAAACTAAGCATTATAAAATTTCATGAAATTAAATAAAATAAAAAAATGAATGACTAAAATATTTGGACTCGCCAATCAATGAATAGCATTAGTTGAGCAGGTTGAATGATTACCTTCTTCATTTCCTCTTACGACTGCTTTAAAAAACGATTCATGTCATGTAATGTTTTTATAGTTAAACGTAATTAGTAGAATAAATTAAATAAATTAAATATATTTATACCTAATACTGCTGATAATATAGCTCCAGTGCTGACTCCACAAATGTAATCAAACATTTCATGAACTCTTTGACCAGTTAATTGTTCCAACTTTTTTAGCATTTCAATCACTAAAACGCCTCTTATACCACCACCATCAATAGCTAAAATTCTGATTCCACGGGCAGGTAAAGTATCAACATGCCCTAATACTGCTAGAGCCTCTCTAATCGTACCTGAAAAATTACAAAACATACATGAATAATTTTTATAAAAATTGATATACATCTTAAATATTTTCTTAAAATTTACCTCTAATTTGTTCATCTTTTGTTAAATTCATAGCTCGAAGTAGAATCCTAATACCTCCGTCTTTCACAGCATGATGTCTTGCTTCAGGAAATTGTTCTATATGGTGTAACAAATCTTCTACTCTTCTCCATTTTGAAGCATTTGATTCAGCTGTAGCAACGCTATTTAAAATATGTCTTGTTCTTGACATAATACTATTTTTACTAACAGTAATTTGTGCATTCGTTTTCCACTTCGGTACTGCAGGAGAAGATATTTCTTTAGGAGATAGTTCTTTACCACTTAATCTTGGAACTAAAGATGTCAAGATTTGAGGTAAATAATAATAAGCATCTTTTAATACTGTAGCACTTAAAGATTCACTAGTTGTCTGCAAAAATCATAAATATAAAAATTTTGCAATGCTATATTACATTATTTATTAGAAGTTAAAAATGATTTTAAAATACTATTAAAAATTTACCGCTTTTTCTTCTTGAGCAACTTGATTCTCTTGATCCATTACAACCGCTTGGACACTTTTTTGAACAGCCGCACTTTTCTTCTCAATAACTTCTTTGGTATCTTGCTTTTGTTGAATTTTAGAATCATCGATTGGAGAATATTTTCTAATGGTTTCAATTTGTGCATAAGTTAGTTTTTGAAAAAAGTCTATCCATTCTTTATTCAACATAAATTGTAAATTTTTGTCATAATTAGTTTTATTAAAAAAATCCTTAAGTTGGCTAAGTAACTTCAATCTGTTGTGCATTGACATTTTAGCTTTGTTGATGTAGCTCAATGGTTCAGATGTTGCCAATTTACTTGCCAAAGTACTTGAACTCTCTCCAGCATCTCTGCCTGCAGCACTTTCTGTCAGGGGTCTGAAAAAATTAATAAAAACTTATTAATCAACTAATAAAAACCAGTAAAACTGATAAAGAACTTCAAAACAAAAACTCAATATGAGTCAAACACAAAACAATGTCAAGGTAAATGTTGTTCTTTCCATAAATATGATTTATACGCTCAAAGTTTGAAATTATATTTTAAAATCAAAACACTTCTTTTTTATGTAATTGATAATAATATAAAAAGAATGAAAATATTTCCTATATTACGTTTAAGGGCGTATATGGTGCAAGCTAGACAACAAGCAGCCATGTTTGATTCTGCAGGTGTGTAAACGAACAATGGCGGATTATTGTCAGCTGATCATTAGTATTTCGAAAATTATTTGTTTTTGTTAAAAAATACCATAAATGTCAACAAATTTTTCTCTATTAATTTTAAGTTACGTAGTTTTAAGAGTGAAGCAAAATTATTAATGATACTTGAATAGTAAATAATGTTAATTATTCTTTTTTCGTCATATCTTAACAAGATATACTCATTTTTTGTAGATACAACTTTGAAGTCATTTACTCTTTATAACTTTGCATGAGTTGCAAAATATAAAATATCTACAGCTAAGTTGCAGTATCAAGTACTGTGTTTAAAATTAAATCATTCTCACGATGCTGAAAAACACACACCTATTGATTTTCAATTACGCCGTATAATTTGCTGCGCATTAACAAAACTAATTAATTTTCACTATTTTTAACTCATTTTACAGCCGGTACATAAAATTAGTTAATTCCTTTTTTTTAATGTAATAAAAAGAATAATTATACATATTTAATTATACATATTTAATTAGTATACAGCATGTTTAAGAATTCTGGTTATATGAATTTCTACAAATTCTTTTCGCGGCGTAGTTAAAAGTGTTACTTAATATAAGTATGTGTAATAAATAATACATAATCTCACCTCGTAAGTGCAACACATCTCCGACAGTGTCGCACGTGTTTACTTAGGGACATAGCCTGCTGCCGGGGTATTTTTGAGCTTGCCGTCTGCTATTGGCTCTGACTCTCTGCAAGATCTAGACTGTTCGTTAATCTATCGAAATTTCAATGCACCTAACAAGAGTACATTTACTAATGATGCAATTCTATTCCGCTTTTGTGTAAATGTCTTTTTATTATAATTAAACAATTTTATCACTTCAGATCTAAATTTTTCTTGATATTCTCAATATTAGCACTTTCAACTTCTTCTAAACAGTATTATGCGTACACTATAGGATAAGTTTATCTTCAATCCTCACAGTTCTTAATTAACTAAATCTTCTTTCTCCGGCACAATAATTGTTTTGATACTACTAAATAAACACTAATAACTTGAGAAAATATATTTGCACTGACTTGTAACGTTTGCACGTATTTTAAGCTAGCTTTGACTAGCAATACCTTCGTTACAGACTGATAATAAAGCTCTAAAAAATGTTTATTGTCCAATAATAAACAAAGTATTATAGGCTGTCTGAAGCCCCAATTGCGGCGAATTTCTCAAATCAAAACTCTGTTATCTGATAAAACAAGGCAAGAAGAAGCAGGCGGAAGTTATCCCCCGGCAGATCCGATCGCTTCAAGACTTGGCGGTTCACTGAAATGAATTGAAGTCTGAAGCAGTTTTATAGGTGTCGCCTGAGCTGACGTTGCCGTGCGCTTATACGTCGTCGGCTTGATCGTACGATTGAGAGAAAATACGCAGAATACCTACTACGTAAATTGGCAAGCATTTTACTTCCCAAACTCGAACTACATGAGTAAAAGTGGGAGAACTGGGATTTTCGAAGATATGATTCTAGTCATGCGAGCACTTCAAAATAAGTTTGTTTGTGTTTTGACTTTTTCAACTAGATATTACGATTAATTTTGTAGCACTTGGGCAACGATTTTTTTATAGGTATGCAGTTATCTTATTATTGTTGATCGTTTAAATCACAGTTTCAATCTGAAAATTAACCTTACGTAATTGAATGTTTTATTGTTACAATTTTCTTTTTGTTGTTATGAATTTAATTGTACCACCACTGCTACGGCGAAAAATGATTCTTCACCCTTTACAGCTAATCTGAGAAGCTTCTGAAAATTATTTTTTTTTAAATTCATGAAAAAAACTATTTGCTGTATAGGTAGAAGAGAAAAATTTACAAAAATTATTACACATTGTGTTAAATTCTTAATTATGTAAATTTCCTTAATTTAATTAAAAATTTGTTTTTTGATTTAAATTTGTTTTAGATAGTAGAACTATATTATTAAATTAGTATTTTAATCTGATTTATATTTAAAAATTTTTTTAATTTTATTTTAAAAAAAAGCAGATTGATACTATAAAAGAAATTATAATATATTGCTGATCTGACTGGTGAAATTTTAAAAATTTTATAAGAGTTAAAGGCACTTGTTTCTTAGTATGCAAAAAATATTTACATTAATTGACAAAGTATTTGTTAATTTATTGAACGGATATAAGTCCTTTGCAAAAAAGTATATATATAAAATAAAAGATAATTATATATACATATGGCGATATAATTCTCGTAGCAAAATACTGTAAACAATTAATTTACTTACTAGTGATTTATTTACTAGTGAAACTTTAATTTCTAATTCTTTAAATAGGAATTTGTATAATATAATTGACAAACAACTTCAGTTCTTAGAAAAAGTTACAACAAGGAATTTTGCAGATAGGTTATCTTGTAGACCAAAACTAAAGCTACTATGATAAATGAGCGGTGAACAAATTAAACTTTAACAATATATTCAATGAATGAAGAATATCTGGCAGAAATAGTAGGTGGAGTGACTCGATCGTAGCGGCGAAAAAGATGCACAATCGCGCGATGTACTGATGTACAGCAACCCCGCATCTTGCGTCTGCCAGAGAATGAACACTGACAAATTATTCAAGGACGCGAACGAAAGTCAAGTTCGGGGTTAAATGTCGGTAGAAACGCCAAGAACGACCGCCGGTTCATCCACACCTCGATCTTTTCAAGAGGTCTTCTGCACTTATGATTTTGAAGATCGAAATACTTTCCTCGAACTGTATTCGAATAATGGAGATGTAATTTTTTTCAGTTCTGTTTTTCTTTTGAATATTTTTAATCCGTTTGGGTCATTATTTATTAAAGTTCGAATTTATTTGAATTATCTCAGGATCAATTCTCTTCCGATTCAAGTTGTCAAAGCGAATGCATTTGTGAAAAGGATAATAAGGAACTACAGGTGAGTGTGACACAAAATCTTAGAGGAAATTAATTTTTTTAATATAGTAAATTTTAATTTTAATATAAAATATTTTTAAAAAATTGATAATTATAACACAATTTTATTTAAAAGTTGAACTTATTTTATTTTCAAAAACAGATTTCCCTCTGTAAGCAAATTTAAAATTTTTAAACAGAAAAGAGGAATATTTATTTTTTGCTACTTAATTTAGGTAATTTCAAAATTAATTAACACGCATTCCGAATGCGATGGATGCGAGAAACAAACCATTTGCAAACTTTCTAGATTGGAAAGGAGGTTTACGGAAGAATCATTAACGAATTATCGGCAAATGTAACTCTATATCTTCATTATTTGAATCGGAATTCTTTTTACGAGTAATAAATACTTATTACTACTTTTAAAAAAGGCAATTAATGATTGAATACGAGAAAAAAATACGAGAGTGGTTTGCGGAAAAGAATATCACAATTGAAAAATTACAATCAGAAAAAAATATAGCTGAAATCGAAAATATGAACCTACAAGAACAATTAGCCATTGTAACCAATCACTTATCTAATCTTGAAGATTCATTTACGGATATCCATAAGTAAGAAGCTTATATTTTATGCATTTTAAAGATAAAGATCGAAAGCTTTGTAACAAAAAAATTGTCTGTGTTGCAGAAAATATGAAAGAGCAAAAAATACTATGCAAATTTTAAACAGTAATTTACAGACTTTGAAAGACAGTTTGAAAGAATTTGAAGAATATGCAGATAAAAAACATCTGCAATTTGAACAATTAAAAGAACATGCCATGGAAAGATTAAGTCAGTAAGTGCAACATAATTTCTATAAATAAATTACAAGATATGAATTAATAATATCCAGTTTAATCAAAAGCTTATTTTGTTTCTTTGCATTTTACTTTTTAATTTATTTATTTTAATACTAAATCATAAATTATATACATTTTTCATTGAATTAGTCTTCAGAAGAATTTAAAGCGCAATTCGAAAGGCGATAGATTAATAGACTTTCATTAAAACAACTAATTATCGAATTATACGACTTAAGAGATTTTAATGAAATAGAACAATAATCCGCATTAAAGTCCCTTTAGGGTGGGACGCGATAAAGACTTGCGAAGCTAATTGGTTTAAAAGCAGATCGTTCCGCCCCTTAAGAAACCAATCCCAAATAAATTATAGCTGTAGATTAAGAATAAATTTTCTCATTGCTTCTTTTTCCTCTCCCAGAGCGAACCTTCATATAGATTTAACCGAGAAAAACTACTTCTTGGAGCAGTCGAAACTCCGCAAAAGTGTGGAGGACAGCGAGATTAAAGTTCAACAGCTGACCGAAGAACTTGAACAAAAAAATCGCGTCAATGCGGAGCTGATAAGGTAATTCCGAGGTTGCTTTTTTTTTAACAATGTTTTAAGCACGTCGTAAGAATAATATTTTTTTTTGCAGCATTTGTAAGTTTTTACTCCAAACATTCAAGACTCCGAAAAATTGCTCGCTTCACGAATTAATATACACTTGTGCCACGCAATGGTTGAAACAGGTAGATCCTAATTTTAAGGAAAACTTCGAGTAAGCAATAGCGCAGATTGAAGAAATTCGTAATAATTAGAACGTAAAAATTTAATTTGAATAAATAATATAAAATTATTGATAAATTTGAATAACATCATTCATTTTATAAAGCAATAAGGTGAACTGCGTAATTAAGTATGGAAGCAGATCTTAAGGCGTTAGAAACTGATTCGCCGAAGAGGCGGCAAGCTATTTGCCGAAACCCGTGGCATAACAAACGTCTCGGGCTTTATCGAAAAGCGCAACAACAGAACAACTAGCTTTGTTTACATCCGTGAAAAAGAGCACGTGCGTCGAGCCGCTAGTCGGAAAAACAATCGTGCGCCTGACTCTCGATCGTCCGCGTGCAAGAGACCCTGCAGTGTTTTTCTCCCGTCCGCGGCGTCGAGTGCGCACCAGCTATATTCGCGAATGCGGCACGTGTCGCATCGCCGCGCGGATGCGACGACTGAGTGGCGCTATCCCCGCGACTATTCACCCTGCATCTCGGCCGCGTCCAATCAGAGAGCTGCGCAGCTGCCGCTGATAATTATGTACAGCCGCTCGTGTGCATTCACCGGCGAAGTACGTGGCCTATTGACTACGCACGCATCCGGCGACCTTGCCACGCTACTTTCACCTACATACGCGCGAGTCTGAGCAAACAAGAGAATAGAGACGGAGATTGCGCGCGAGTCGAGATTGGTCCCCGGCGAGACGAGGAGTCTCGCGATTGGTCGCCGCGGAGGCTCGCCTCGGTCGCACCATCCGCATCGGATATAGAACTCGAAATCTGCTGCTTGATGTACTACGTTGGAGAGCTTCGGAAGCCGCGTCTGTAACGAGAGAACGCTCGGGTTTTTCAAGCGACACGTGCCGCGGCACGCTGACCGATTTGTTTTTCTTTAGCGGAAGGCGCGGCTGTTTTTCTAGCTTTCCCGAAACAATCTGGGTGAATCAACACGGTGTTTTGAAATCAAATTTATTTATCATATCATTATGCTAAATTGAATTGTTTCGTTGAATTTTGTAATAAAAATATTTCTATTGGACATTTTTTTTCCTTTTATTTTTTTTTAGCTTTACGCGATAATGCGCTAATTAAAGGCTTCAAACTATCATCGGATGACAACGTTTTTACTAAAAATTGATGAAACCATTTTATAATAAATGTTTAAAAGTTCTATGTACTTCAATATTTGAGTTTCATAAATTTTATGAACAAAATAATTGAAATGTAAAGTAAAAATATATACGGGTAGTAAAAAGTGGTCCAAATATTAGAAATGCACCAATTCAGCTTTATTATTTTTATTATTTCTTAAATAATATGTACAAAGTAAAAAAGTTTGGACCGCAAAAATGTACAGATTTTCTGGATACAAGAGACTTCAAGCTTTACGGAGATATATTATTTAAATGTTAAATTTTGGTCCTTTTTTTGCATGCTCAACATTTTTTCCGTACAGAATATAAATGGGTCAATGTTTTTTTAATTAAATTTTACA
This sequence comes from Ormyrus pomaceus, assembly GCA_900474385.1. Lineage (NCBI taxonomy): Eukaryota > Metazoa > Arthropoda > Insecta > Hymenoptera > Ormyridae > Ormyrus > Ormyrus pomaceus. The sequence continues at coordinate 26,277 of UCOM01001678.1, forward strand.
TTTCAAATCTGGAAAGCACACAAGGAGCATTTCGAACATACCGAAGCTTGAAATTGGGAGTCAACAACACCGTCTCGTCTGTTATTCCAACTTAGACAACAGAGAACCCAGATTTGAGCATGCAGAAACTCAGTGTTTGGTGGTGTAACCAAATGTTTTGCACGCCCAAAATTATTTTTGTGGTCTACTTCAATTGCAATTAGTGTAAATTTAAAAACTACGACGTGTTATTGTTTATGCACATAATTATTATGCGCACGCAAACATTGTACACAAATTAGCATTGGTAAAATTGATGTATATATATACATATAGGACTAATGCGTGCAATACTTATGTACATAAATAGATTAATACAAAACTATTTTGTTAATTAATCGACAGATAACGAATTATTGATGATGTTGATTCATTTCTGATATATAAAGGTAGCATTTTATCAATAATATCATAATCGTTTTATTAAATTTCTTGATAATTTAAAAAAACTGAATTACAAATATAGCCCTTGAAACTATTTCGTCAATATTTTTGAGAAATTTTCAAATAATTGAAGCTCATTATTTTTTAAGGGATGAAGAAACGAACTAATATTTCTATTTTACTCAAAATATTTGTCTGCAAAATATTGGATCAGGGCAATGTTCAATTTATATACGAAAGGTTGCAATAGAATAACTCGATGGCAGAAAATCACTTCTTTAAGACTTTTTATATAATGGTCGACTTTAATTTTAAGATTTAACTTATATTTCATTGTTGATTACGTATTTTTATAGTAATAACTTTTATATAAAGCAATCAAATACTCAGAAAATTCTTATGCAATAAAATTGTTCGAAAAAATTAAATGAATATGTGCTTTCTTAGTTCATAATATTACGGTTTAATGATACATTTCATCTTAAAAATACGAATAACTTATTTCTAACGCATAAAAAGATATATTTCAACTAATAAAAAAAATCATTTACGTGAATATTGTTTTTTAATGAACTTTAATTTTAATACTTTAATTGTCAATACAATCAACATTTTTTTACAGAGATATAAATCATAGATTGGTAGAGTTTTCTATAACAAAATAAATAACAAATGTTACAAAACACGTCGTACTAAAACTAAAAAATGCAACGAGAAACGAATCTTTTCTTTCAAAAAACAGCTTGGAAATTATTCATTTTAATTAAATAAAGAAACGCTAATATAATTAAGCATAATATGTTCATATGCATTACTTTATTCGTCAGCCATTTCTGCCTAACAAACGAAAAAAGTAATTTCTCCCTTCCCGCTTTAATTTCTTCTAATTCGCCCCCTAAATAGATTTAAGAAGGTCATAAAATCGCATATAAATTACCGAGTGAGAAGAAGAGAGTAGGATCAACAGGCAGCACCGGATTTGCCGCACACACGCCGACCCCTCGGAATCGCAGGATCTGCGCCCCTGGCGGAGGATGGAGATGCGCGGGAGAGAATGCGAGAACCTGCCCCTACACCGGACTAGTTCCATAGTTGGGGTGGCTTCAGACGCGCTGCGGCGTTCGAAAGTCAAAGGTGCGCGCGGAAACGGCTAAAGATAATAACTCGCGCGGAACGATAAGAAATAGTGAGAAAAAAATTAATCTTCCACTGTCGGCGGGCAGGCATGAATTCGAATTAGCTGTATTCGCGATTTTTGAGTCTTTGCGATTTTACTGCGTTGAGATAAGAGCGCCAGGATGGAAGGGCAGAAGAAGAGGAAAATGCTGCGCGTTAAAAAGTTTTACAATGCAGTGCCAAAGTTTACTTGGTTTTTGCTTTTTCTCTTGGCGATTTCGAAAATTTCTTACGACAACTCCGTCAAAGCTGGTAAGTAAGAAATTCATACACATGAAATTTTCTATTCAAAATTACCATGAAAACCACGTTAATCGTGGGGCAGAATTCCTTTAGCAAAAAAATTATTTGAAATCAGATTAAATTTCAAATTTTAAATGTCAATTTTTTCCCGGGTTCGAATACGGGTTCGGACAATTTTTTTTTTATCTTTTTCGCTTTAATATATGAATTACAATTGCTTTTTATTACATTTGGAAATTGAATTTACTTGTATTAGTATTAAAAATTATTCAATTCGAAATTTTGGGAAAGTCTCGTTGGCCATGCTGTCTTAAAGTTATGCCAAAATAAAGTTTGGGTAAACTTTGCCCAAACTTAATTTTTTTACGCGGAACAGCACGTTAAAAATTATATTCCATCCTAGTAATGTCAAAATCGTCTTTATTTATTCAAAATCGAATTAAATACAATAAATTTTCAAATTAGTGATAATAAAATATAATAAATAAATCGGAGAGAAAATATTTCTAGATTCAAAATTTTCTGCTATTAAGTATAAGTAACTTATATTCATACTTTTTTAATCAGCTGGTTTTCGCACATAGCGGCGCAAATTAAAAAATTCAATTAATTATTTACGTTATTCATTGAATCCACATTATTTTCAAAATTCAACCTTGAAAAATTAAAACAAAAAATATAATACGAGAGTATTTCTCTCACGATCGAAACGACGCAATTTGCATACGAGAAGCAGAACGATTTTAACGCGTGCGAGCTTGCAATACTAATGCTCCTTTGAGCAAACAAATGTCCGTGCAATTCGCTTGTTCCGCCGCTTTCGTCCTCTCTCTCTCGCGTCCGCATTCGAAAAGAGCCGTAGAGACACGTTCGCTGGCTCATACCGGCTGACTATGCGTGCACTCTCTCTACTGCGCGAACACCCCTTTAGCGCTCGGCGATTATCGTTCTCGCGTCACGGGCAATTGAATCTCTGAATAAAACAGTCGTGCTTCCGAGCGATTTGATCTCTTCGGATGGCCGGGGACGAGGCGAGTGACGAGCGTCGTCACCAATTGCGAAGAAAGAAAAGCTCTCCGGGCGTCTTTTTAATTTACCCGACATTTAGAAAAAAAATTTCTTTTTTAATAGTTGTATGCGCAATCTAAAGTTTCAAGGGCGCGGGATTGCCAAAGAAAAACCGCTAATCGATTTGTGACATCACCTCTGCGTTGCCGCGAAACTTTTTTCATTTAAAAGTAAAATTTTCCTCTCGAGAGGATCGAGATACGTATATTCGGTGCCTTTTTAACTTTTTGCTTTAATTCAATACGACCGCGAATCGGGCGGCAAAGTTAAGGTTACACGTGTAGTTTCCGAATGAATAATAATAAGTCATTGTTAAAAGAAAAATTATATGAAAACGTAAAAAATAAATTAAAATTTGTTTTATTACATAGACATTTTATTGCAATGCATTTAAAATTTTGTGCACTTTCTTGTCATACAATGTTTCAAATGAAAAATAGAAACAACGTAAAATTACAAGCTAATTAAAGTAATTGTCTATATCATTTATACATATAAAGATCTGTCATATGAAAACAAATGTTTATATTGTGTACCGGTTATTTACAATAAAAAATATTTCAATAAAAAAACTATTAAATCCTTAAAAAGTTATTTTAGCATTATAAAAATAATAAAAAATACTTATTAATGTGTAAAAAAGAGGTAAAATTAATTTATAAAATGTTTTGTTTTTAATATACATATCTTTAGATAATGAACATTTAAAATAGTTAATTTATTTTTCCAAGATTTATTATGTTTTTTATCAAAAATTTAATTAGAAACAATCTCGTATTTTAATTTTTCTAATGCAGCATAATAAACTATCAATTTTAAGCGAAATAACTTTGACGCAAATTATCTTGAATGTCTCCAACTTTGATATACGTGTCAGTATACAGTGTACAAATAAATTGAAAAGACCTGGGTTTAGCATAAAGAAGTGTTTTACCTTTATCTTTGTATACTGTTTTGCCCATTCATTTCAAATACGAAAACTTTTCTTTTAAGCACGTAGAACGTATAAACGGAAAAAAACTTTTTAAAAGCTATCATAAAAACTGTTTAATTATTCAATAAAACTTCACTTCTTCTCGTTTTCACATCTAACGCATTAACGCAATTATCTTGTTCCGGTTTTCTTTGAAAAATTGAAAATTACTTTATCCTTATAATTTAAGAGTTTTTTCAGTATTATGTCTTTATTTATACATTTCTCTAACCATCAACTCCCCTTACCGCGCATAATTTTGAGATAAAAAATCGCGCCCTGAGCCCGTGCAGCAATAAAAAAAAAGCAAACAAACAACGCGCATTAAACCTGTGCAGCGCAAGATTTATCCGTAATGAGGGCGTACAACGTGGGCGTGCTAATGGCGTCTCATCTGGACAGCCCTTTTGATCTCGAGCGCTGCGGCCCGGCCGTGGATCTCGCCCTGGCCGAAGTCAATGAATTTCTCTCGGTTCACAACGTCCAGCTCCGCAAGGTCCAGGGAAGGTAAGCCAAGCACGTATTTCTACATATATCGTATATAGGCACTTGCGCGTCCGTCCGTATAATGATCTGCCTCTTAAGCTGTATACGCTCCAAATTGGACGCGTTGAGGGGGGGAGAGAGTTCACGGTAATGTGATTTCGCTCGGAAGTTTTTTCGAAAAACAGGCTCGGGGCGCTGTTGCTGCTGACACAGGCCGAACCGCGTCCTATTTGCTTTAATAATTCAAGTAACGTACCGGCCATCCATAATGTTACGTGGTCTTATGTGAAGGAAGTGGAGTAATCCGCGAGGAAATTATGCGTCGTAAACCGGAAAAAAAAATGCACGACATTCCTGTGAGCGTGAATGTTTTTTAAGAACACGAGTCACGAAGTAGCTGATAAAATTGGATAATTAGTACTACCTGATAATGAAAAAGGAATGAATTTTTCAATTTCTAATTAGAATAGCCTTTAGCGTCTCGCGCAGACAGACCGTAAATTTAATCTGCACTGCTCTTAAACACTGTATTCATTAAAGACGTATGCTCCTACTGCAAGCGTTCGTGATTTCCGCGACAAAATGAAGGTGCAGAGGAAATGCTGGATTTTGTTAATTTTTTTTATATTAGCGCCTCTCGTTAAACATTAGATTTTCGCATTAATTCGGATAAACGTGAAACGAGCGAAATGAAATAATAAATTCTGCAAAAATGATCTCCCCGCATACTTTCCGCGCACATCGTGTTTTCCAAGAAACCAATATATTTTGAATAAGAAATTATATTGGCAATTTTATGGTTCTTCCCTATAAGAACTTTTGATCCGTTGATTCCAAGAATATGGAAAGGCGTACCTCGTGTGCATCAGGGATCTTTGAGTATATCCTTTTGCTTTTTGCAAAATAAAATACTAGATTAAAATATTTGAAAGAAAACTCGGTCAAAACTTGCATAATTTTCTTAATAGATTTGCCAATTCTAATTAAAACAAAAGCTCCTTTCTCATTTCGCCCCTGATTTTCATCTCATAAATATTGAAAAAACACGGAAAAGAAACATCTGCAGATGAACGGCAGAAAGTAAAGAATGCCGCGCTAATTGGCGACGGCTACTCGCCGGATATGTGCACGGAGGTTGCCCTCCAACGACGCGTCCTGCACACGTATATGCTAACGTGTGACGATCCTCGCGTGTTGCCATCGCGACGCGGCGTTACTCTCGAACTACATTTTTTTTTTCCGCTCTAAGTCGCAATTAGTGGCCCCGAGAGCGAGGGTGATTCCACATTTGACCGCCGCGATTCGCGAGCATTATTACCCTCGTTAAGGGAACACGACAATCCAGAACGCACACCTATATGCATTCTAATCACAGCTCGATAACTCAAGTTCCAGAGTTGTCGGGACAAAAGATTTACGATCAGCTCCGGCGTGTTTGTTCGTCGCCGGAGAACAAGGCCCGGTCACTCGGACGCGCGGAGACCGTCACCGGGCGGACATGCACGAAAAGAGAGATTGCGCACAGATTCGTTATAAAAGGGACGTGATGTCGCCTCGACCCTTCGCACGATGACTTGTTTGAGCTGTCGCGCGATCGATCGGGCTTTATTTCTTTTCCCATCGTTCCCCAATATCCCTCCCATTCTCCGCCTCTCTCTCGCCTCTCTCGGGTTATCGCTAAATCCAAGTGTTTACCTTTAATGACGATATAACGGCGCGCCGCGATATCCGAAAATGAGAAGTGACAACGTTAGTCCGACGATTCGATCTACGAAATTTCCTTCCTCCGACGCGTCCTACAGCCGTTATTATCCTTGCCTTTTAATCTATCCTTTCCTTTCCTCGATGCCCGAGTAAGTCATTAACGTTTTCTTTCTAGCTATCCGCACTGCAGCGGAGCGACGGCGCCCGGCTTAGCGGCGGACATGCACTTTCGCGACAACGCGATCGCCTACATCGGGCCGGCGTGCGCGTTCGCCCTCGAGCCGGTCGCGAGATTGGCCGCCTATTGGAACACGCCGATAATCACCGGAATGGGCGACCAGGCACGTCTCGAAATAAAACCTGATTTATATACCCGTCGATCAAAAAAAAGAGAGAGAGAGAGAAAAAAAAAATTTAATCTGTCAAGCTGTGCTTCTTTTTGATGTGTGTGTCTTTGTACGCGTGCGCGGTTCATCTCGCCTCTGAGATTTACCGAGCGCGGAATATATAAGGTCAGAAGAAACTTTGTGTTTTGTGAGATACTTGTGGAATTATGGTATCGATTGTCTTTCAAGGTTATTAAAATTATTATTCACGCACGATATACCTTCAGTTGCTTCTTTCATTAAAGTAGTACTTATATACACTTGGGCACGATATTGAGACGCTTCTTTGACGAAGTATTAAAGATGCTTTTAACCCTTGCATGTTATTATACCCTGCACTGCATTCTACTACTTCACATCTATCATTATTGTACAGTCAAAATATGAAAGATATTTTTATCTGTCTTTTTTTTTAATTTAACAGTTTCTGATAGAAGCTTGACTTGCTACGTATCCAATTAATGTGTAACAAATAAATTTATTTTAATGCAGCCTCCGTCTGAGGGAGAATTGTCAGTTACATCTGGAATTTTAGGCAGACTGCATAAATGGAAAAACGAATCTTCGGTATGTATGCGTGATTTTTTAATCTAAAATATTGAACAATTGATGCAATAAAATAGTGTTTTTCGTATGATTCAAAATCACGTAGAAATTTTTTAAAAAACCGTAATGCACGTACTCAGTCTACCGCCACTCTAGAACTTTAAAAAGGTCAATGTCGGTGTCACCTTACCTGTTAGTTTTATACCTGCCTTGCTTACTACTCTTGAGCTAGTCTTTTTTGAAAAGCGACACGCGTGCTTCTTAATTAGGAAGCGTTATAAAGACTCACGATGACTTTACCGTCTCGAGTAGTTTGTCTCACATTCTTTTGTGAGACTTGATTTTTGTTGTGTGATGTTTTGTGTGATTAATTTTTTAAGTAATTAATTCTCAAGTTCACCAAATGTTTTTTAGGGTATATTTAAAGACAAAAGTAAATATCCGACCCTAACAAGAATGTCTTATTGTCAATGCCGACTGAAGCTCGTATTTTCAAGCATATTCAAAGAATTTGGCTGGTCGCATGTCGCATTAATTCTCGACAGATCGGATTTGTTTTCATTGACAGTCGGAAAGAACTTGGAATACGGTTTGAGGAAAGAGGGCCTCTTGAAATTTGTTCGAGAACTCGATGGCAACTCGGACGAAGAACCTTATCACTTTTATTTGAGAGATGCTAGCATGTACGCTCGCGGTAAGAAAATAATATGTATCTGTATTTCCTCTCTTGCGAGCTCATTTCTTTTATTTCATACGCGAACATATTTCATAGCAGTAGACGGAGAAAAGGGTTTTAGGAAAAATTACTACACTCGTCAGTAACTAGTCTTTGAATTAGGATGAAAAGTTACATACTTTATATTAAAATTCCAAATTTACTGTATTAGTTTTCATCATTTTTCTTAGAAAATTTAGCACTTTTTGCTATAAGTTTAGTATAACTTTTTGGCTATAATTTTTTTTTAAAATTTTTTTATAAAATTTTTTTTCCTACAAGATTAGTAAAAATTATTAAACCTGCAGCAAATTTTACTAAAAAGTATAGTAATTTTGATCCTTATTCAAAAAATGTCCTCGAGTTACTATCATGTACATACACAACGCTTTTCTCTGCAAGCATAATTTGTTTTTTTTATTTCATTCGAAAATGGATGATTTATGTCTATCCGATCTATTGGCATGACCGATGAAAGTAACGACAGGAGATATTTAGAAAAATGTTACTTCTTCAACAGTGGTAATTTTGAGCGTACGGGGAACCCTAGTCAGAAGATTTATGCTAGCCGCTCATCGATTAGACATGACTAGAGGGGACTGGACATTTCTCGACGTAGAAATTTTTCAAGTAAGACGTACTCGTAATAAACATGTTTTTTCGTAAACATCGTATATATTCATCTTCCGTTCGAAAAAAGAAGCGTATATACCTTTAGATTTCGAGTCTCTTTTGAGAATTTTCAATTTCCTTCAAATAAACACAGGGATCGTACTGGGGAGATCACGACTGGGAAATAGGAGACGAGGAGGACGGCGCGGCTAGAAAGGCTTACGAGGCTCTCCTCCGAGTCTCGCTCCTGCAGCCCACGAGTCCGCGATTCCAGGACTTCGCCGAGAGCGTCAGGCAGCGCGCTCAATCCGACTACAACTATACCTTCTCCGACGGCGAGGAAGTGAGTCCGCGTAAATCTTCCCTTTCTCCCCGTTCCTCCCCGCGGAGTGTGCAGCTCTCTGCTTTATATCGTGATACAGGTGAACTTCTTCATCGGCGCCTTCTACGACGGGGTTTATTTGCTGGGAATGGCATTGAACGAGACTCTGTCGGAGGGCGGTGATATTAGAGACGGCCTGGCGATCACAAGGCGGATGTGGGACAGGGATTTCATCGGGATCACCGGACACGTGAGAATCGACGACAACGGCGACCGCGACGCCGACTACAGCATTCTCGACCTGGATCCAATCACCGGAAAGTACGTGCTACTAATTAATTAGCCTGAAATAAAAGCTAATAATATAACCCGAGTGGAAAAATTTTGTTTCCCAAATTTTCCGAAGTACTGACAAGCAAAGACTGTGTATTGTAGTTATTTCGGACATTTAGCAGTACTAGGCAGTAATATAAAAGATTTGACAAGAATTTGTAGTGTTTCTCAAAGTTAGCAGTAAAGAACAGTTTCCACAAAAAATGTATAACAGGAAAATATTAGTCTTTCGTAAATAATATAATGTTCATTGCTAGACATTACCAATACTGTGTAAAAAATTGCAAAGCATTTTTAACCATTGCCAAACAAAACGTTGAACTGCGAAATACTGCCAAATACTGCTAAGCCTTACCAACCACTGCTCAACCTTGCCATACTTTGTCCAATTTATTTTAATTATATAGATTCTAATAAAAAAAACCCAAATTCGCCAAATCTTGCAAAACCCTGCTAAACTGCCAAGTTGTTGACAAACTTTTGTAAAAAATGCTAAATACTGTCTAACGTTTCCAAACGTCTGAAATACTATAGTTAGGATAGTATTATGCAGCGTATGCCCAAAACTGGCAGTATTTTACAAAGTTTGGCAAATTTTCCATTTTCACTAGGGAAAATAGCCACAGATGGAACGTGAACGAGGAAAAGAGCGCTACATCGAATTTATCATTATCGAAAAGCGCAAAAAGCTCCTCACGTCAGCTTACTTTCTGCTTGATGGACACAAGCCCATTCTCTGCTTTGTAGATTCGAGGTCGTCGCGCACTATTTGGGATTAAATCGCGAGTACAGCCCCGTGCCGGGCAAAAGGATCCACTGGCCGGGCGGCCGGGAAGGTCCTCCGCCCGATGTACCGGAGTGCGGCTTTCTGGGAAATGAGCCGGGCTGCTCTTCCAGAACGGAGGCTTACACCTTCGTCGCTTACTCCAGCCTGGCGTTCTCGGTTTTTCTCCTGGCCACGGCGGCAGCTGCCTGCGTTCTATACAGGTTTTGTTGGCGATCGAATGTGCTTTTCTTGGTTTTCTTGGCTTTTCAATTATACTTGACGCACTTTTGTTTATTGATCGTTAGGCACATGCGATTGTCGGCGGATTTGAATAACATGACTTGGCGGATCAGACCGGAAGAGTTGCTGTTGGAGGTTGGCCGACCTTTTTCTTCGAAAATGAATCTTCAGCAGGCAATGACCGAGGTTTCAGAAAGAATCTTTAAATATTTTGAAATAAAAGCAAAACAAAAATAAGCACCGAAAATGTTTTTAGAATTTTGGATTGGAGCAACGGCTGCGACGAGGCTCTCAAGCGAGCTGCGAGTCTTTACCGCCCACCACAGTGTTTACCACCGTGGGTATTTACAAAGGAGAGCGGGTGGCTATCAAAAAGGTTACGAAAAAGAAAGTCGTCGATGTCACGAAGAAGCTTTTGTGGGAAATCAAGCAAGTTCGCGACGTTACGTCCGAGAATACAGTCAGGTAATAATGAATTAAACAATAATTAATTTAGGGGAGGTTCGGGCAAAACGGACACCTTAAGGAAAAACGAATAAAAAATGGAC